>JADMLD010000202.1:0-26845 GCA_017589585.1 Phylloscopus whistleri
TTTTGATGTTGGAATCATTTAAATTGCACAAGTTCAAGTTTTGTGCAACAGGTTAATGCCCTAAGGGCACACACACATTATGTATCCAAGCTTGCTTGTTTACATGGCTAACATGGAAACAATAGGGCCCTGTTTTTTTTTGAGTTCCTACAATAACTCATGTTCAAAGCACAGTTTATATGTTGACTTCATTGTAACAAATTGTTTGTGCATCTCCTGAATGCTCAACAGGCAGATCATCCACAGAAGAGTGTGGATATCATAAGCTGTAGGGAAATAAACCAAGCTGACAACCTACACCTGACAGAAACTCTCTGGAAAAAGCATTTAGCTGTTGTTGTAATTGTATTTCCCCATGAATCTGATTTCTGCTCATTCTTGATGTATCACTTTTTCCTGCAGTGAGATTCTGGGTGCATTGAGAAGTGTCAGTCATTAACATCTCTGCAGGGCTTCTTCCCCTCTGGTACCTCAGTCTCTGCAGCAAGGCAGTTGCAGTTGGTATTGTAATAATGTGAGCACACAGTCAGCATATGGCAAAGAGAGTCAATTCACCATGAGTCAACACAAATATCAGGAACTCCTGAACTGTACAAATATTTTTAATGTAGTTCTTGGATGGAATTTGTTTTAAAATGCTGTATTTCCACTGTCAGTCATCTCAGGTAATTTGTTGGTGTCCTCTTTTGCTGGTACTGGTTTTAGAGAGTTGAGTGAATTCTTTGGGTGAACTCAGTGTTGGGGAACTGTTCTACTGAGGAGTGACTTGGCAAGAGGTTGATTTTCACATGACTGTGTTCCTTAAGCAGCAGGGCTGAGGGAAACAAGATTAAAATGTATAACCTTAAAACTGTAAATGTATTTTTATTACACAGAACATATTTTTTAATGAACTCTAGAATGAAATCAGTCTTCCTTATGCCAACACTTGTGACTCATTTACTCTTTGCTCACAATATCTGTGTTCAGAACAGAGTTTGGTTGGAAGTAATAAATGAGTATTGGATTTTCCTTTTGATTTTATAAACTCATTAAGTTATGCTTTGCTTTCTGAAGGTTCCTTTTTTTTTTCTTTTTCCCACCTCCTGCTTGTGGAACTCGAGAACTTTCACTGTGAAACATAGACTACTGTTGATCCCCCAGACAGATTACTCAACTTCTTCATCCTTCCCACTTGGCTTCCCACAGTCTCCCACAGTATGCAAATAGAGAGAGAACACATTTAACAAAACATTGCATCTTTCTGTGGTATGCCAATCTGCTCAGGTACCAGAGAAGATCTCCCAGGCCTCTGTGATCAGAGATGTGGTTCAGGGGGAATAACTATCAGCCATGGATTGAATGGGGCTTGACTCAGGGCTTCCTTGAGAGGACTTGATCCGTGCAAGACTGCAGGATGAGTGTGAGGGTGAGGAGATTGCTGTTTGATGCCACTGAAGGCTCATTTCTATCGTCCTTAAGAGACAAAAGAAACTGGGGAGGGGTCTCCTTTGTGGAAACATGAATGTTCTGCAATCTTCAGAACAGGCCAAAGGACAAGCCATGGAGTTAGAGGATGGTGCTTCTTGCTTCAGTCCCTGTGGAATGAGTCCTTTTGGAACACGTTGCTGAGCATGTCAGTGACAAGATCATGGTTGGGCACAGTCAGGATGGATTTGTCAAGGATTAATCATGCCTGATCTCATTGCCTTCTGTGATAAAATGTCAGGATTTGCGGATGAGGAAGGAGCAGTGGCTCCTTCACCTTGCCTTTAGTCAGGCTTTCATCACTGTTTCCCACAGCACTCTTGTCATTCCTAGTTAGAATGCCACGGGCTGGTGGCAGCCAGGTGGGTGAAAAGCTGCTGGTGGCATCAGGCTCAGAGCCTGAGTAAGGGCTTGTAACGAGCTGTGTCGTGTTTGACATCTTTCTCAGGGACCTGGAGGGAGGTGACAAGGTCGGGTTCATTCAGGTGGCACCACCCTAAGGGGACCAGTTGGTCTGCTGAGGGGCAGAGCCTTTCACAGGGACTCAGTCTGCAGGAATGAATGCAGGAGGCTCATGAGATTCAACAAGGATGATGGGAATAAAACACTCTTAGGAAAGAGAGGTGAGGGTCTGACCGGGTGGGGAGCAGCGCTGTGGAAAAGGGTCTGGGACCTGGTGGGCAGTAAGGTGAACAGGGGGCAGGGATGCACTGTGGCAGCAGAGGAGTTTCTGCTGTGATTATTGCTTTCAGCTTCACTCTTGTTCAGCCACATGCAGAATACTCTGTCCAGCTTTCATCTGCCCAATGCAGAACAAGATGTCAATTAGTGGCATCTTCTAGGGGGGGTTCCAGGGGGACTGGTGGGCTGAAGCACAGGCCCTGTGAGCAGAGGCTGATGGAATGGGTTCATTTGGAGCAGAGAAATAGATAGGATGCTGCATGGTGGGAGGATGAGAAATAATGAATATAAGTAGAAGATTCTCGAGATGTGACTGGGTAAATTTCTTGGCAAATTGGTTTGATCTCCTAGATGACTATGCCTAGAGTAAGAGGTTAAACTAGATGACCCCGTGCTGTCCTTTTCAATCTGAATTCTTGTCTCATAGCTCTGTTTTCATAGTTTGGCATAATGTGTTATGTGTGCTTAGGTTTCCAGTGTAAGCCTTTATACAGCCCCAGATCTCGTTCTTCCACAGTGCCCGGGCTTGCCACGTATGTTCAGCTGCAGGAGCTGCAGTAATGCTGAGTGGGACTCTGAGACACCCAAAGCATTGCCCCCCAAACTCTACTGAGACATTGGCAGTGCTAAAACTGGAACCTGCCTGCCTTTGCTTCCAGTATTTCTGACATCTCCTTGCTGGGGGTAGTGCATAGCATCAGCTGAGCTCTTCTCTCCTGCCTGGCAGTCCCAGGCAGCAGAGCTCACCTTGTCTGCTGAAACTGAAATGGAAGTGTCAGGGATGCCAATTGCTCTTGTGTTCTTGCCAGCACTGTGTTCTTTTCTTTGTGAAGCATGCAGGCTTTACTGTGAGCAGTTGCACTCAGATGCATTGGATCCAGATGACTTCCAGCCTTATGACTTCAAGGCTCATGTTTGACAGCATTCCCACAAATCCAAGGTTATTTATAAAATTCCTGAGCACAGTTATTTGTCCAAATACTGTGTTCAGGGCATAGGCCTTTTTGATTTGCTTTGCCTCCCACCTTTTCTTTAGCTTTGATTCTATTGCAGATTTATTTTTAAATGTTCATTAGTTTCTTTACTAGATGCATTTTTCTCAAATTTTTCTGTAAGTTTAATGTAAACTTCTATGAACAGAGTTTTTCTGTTTCAAAGCCACTGAACTAATGGTCATGGCTACCATTTATTTTTAAAAATGTCTCTGAGGGAGGAAGTTATTATGTTACAGATGGTATTGGTGCATTTAAAATATTAATCAACATGTAGGCATATCTGTATAAGAGTTTTTTGGCGAGCCTTATGTTGTCACTTGATCTTTTTTTAACTTCAAGAAGTGTTTAGTCTTTATGACAGTTCTGTAGCTGCTCTGCCTTTGGCTCACTGTTCAGTTGCAATTCAGGTCAAACCATGTTAGTTTTTTCAATAATCTTGCCATCCAAGTTTCCTGAGGGTTTTCTCTAGCCTTACAGTTTAATTTTTCAGAGTAGAGTTAGCCATTTTATTCTGATCTACACTTTAGTTCTTCATGCACTGTCTGTTTAACCAATTTATAAAATGCATGTCTGCAATCAGTTTTTAGAAGTTAAAGACCTGATTTAAAAAAAACCCCCTTTTTTATATCAGATAAATCTCATATGCAAAAAAATCCTGTTACATCTTGTTAAAAAATCTAAATTTTAATTCAGGATTTATATTTTTTCTTTTGTGATAAATTGGCTTAGCTGAGTTATCACTGCATTTCTAGGTGTTGGAAAATAATTTTTTCGAATGTACCCAACATGTCCAAGATTTCAGCTTGTCCAGTGGCACAAGCACTTCCCAGCTTTTTTGGGGGGATGACTTTGGCCAGCTGGCAGATGCTTACCAAGCCACTCCCTTGGCCCTCTTCCTCAACAGGACCAGGAGAAGAAAACAGAACACTCTGAGATAAAGACAGAGAGGTCTCTTACCTGTCACAGGCATAACAGACTCACCTTGGGAAATTAATGTAGTTTTTTCTTCCAGTTGAGAACAGCAGGCTGATAAAACAAAGACAAACCTAAAAAACACCTTCCTATCCCCCATCTTCCCCGGCTTGACTTCACTCCCTTCTCAGCTCTTGTGCCTGTCTGGCAGGGGTGCAGCTGCTGCTCCCTTCTCCCAGGGGCAGCCTGCAGCCCCCAGGGCCAAGCCCCTGCCAGGTACACACACAGCACCTCCACCTAGCTGGGAGTGAGCTGGCATTGCCTTTGGAGAGTGCAAGTTCATTACAGAATATTATTGAAGGGCTCATTGCAGATTTCAGCAGTCTCCCGTTACTTTCCAGATGAAACATTCCTGTTATCATAAGCTCTTCCAAAGCTTGCAAAGGAAACATACAGCAAGCAATCTGACATTTTCACCTTTCACCACTAATTTAGATTCCCCACTGGTTCATCTTCCTTATTGCAATCTTTTAAAGTGCTAGTTTGTGTAACTACCTGGCAAATTTTATACCTGTCCTCATTTCAGGCTGTGACAGATCTTTATTTGGTAACTCCCCTTCATTTATTTATATGGGTATCTTTGGCTTTTCAAGTCTAGCATTCAGTTGGATCTGGAAATCCTGATGTTGATCAGGAACTGCTGTCCTGATAATGTTTTTTCCCCCTGCTGTTTTATTTTCAGGCTTTAAAGGCATTTAATAGGACCTTTTTACTTCCCTTATGAGTCTGAGTCTCAAATTTTTTCTTTGGGATGTGTCAGGACATTCTTTTCTGTTTATCTTCTATTAAGTATGTTTATATGTGAGTTTCTATGTGCACATGTGTATACATAAAAACATACATTTATTTTGAATACTTTAAATCTCTTTAACATGTCTCTGTTGAAACCACACAGCTGATTTACCACTGTCTGCCTGGCTCATTTTGGATTTTGCCCTCTGTAGTTTCACTGTATGCTGGTGAATTTTTTTTCTCACGAGTTTTGTTGTTCTTTCTTGCCTGCCCGAATTCCTTTTGAGTTCAGAGTGTTTGGTTTGTTCAGGTGATCTCTCACACCTGTATTGTTGATGTTCCTGTACCATCAGCACTCAGGTGCAAAAACACAGTTGCAATCCCAGCCTGCACCGTGTGTATTGCCCACACCTGTCTGTACCTGCTGAGACAGTTCCAGCTCTGAGTCCAGCTCAGTGCCTCTCCTTGGAGAGCCTCCCTCACCTTCAGTACTGAGATCATACACCCAGGAACTTGGCTTGTTCCTCACCTGAATTTAATTTTTAGTGCTAGAGATTATTGTGGTGGAAATGCTCAGTCTTGTAAGATTTTTGTGTTAAAGTAGCAGGTTTGATGTGTCCAAGAGGTGCAATGAATTTTTTTTAAAATCTTTTTTCCTCCCCACATTTATTATCCCTGCTTGGGAAAGAGGCTTTTGTTTCAAGAAACGAGACCATTTTTGTAAAGGATTTGCTCAACAGAGGGAGTGTATTTGTAAGGATTTGACATTCCTGTGTAGTTTCAAGCCCTTCAGTTATCCACCCCCAGGGACCTTTCTCAAGAGATGAGATGGGATTTGAAAATCTTCCTTTCTTAACCATTTCTTGAGAAATTAAAACTTGTTCTTTCACAACTGTTCTAAGGGGTGTGTTATTTTTATAATTTCAAATACCACAAAGAAAATCAGTGATGGATTTTCGTTGCCATTTTAGGAGGATTTAGATCATCTTGCTTTAATTTCAAGTTCATAATGATAATATTGCCACTGATAGCACCTCCAATACAAGAATTGATCCCTCTCAGGTTGCAGGTAATTTATTCATTGAATCATAGAATGGTTTAGGCTGGAAGGGACCTTAAAGGTGATGTAGTTCCAAGCCCCCTGCCATGGCAGGGACACCTTCCTCTACCCCAGGTTGCTCTAAGCCCCATCCAGCCTGGCCTGGGACACTGCCTGGGATGGGCTCTCTGCAGCTACTCTGGGCACCCTGGGCCTCACCACCCTCAGAGTGAAGAATTTCTTCCTAATATATAATCTAAATCTGCCCTCTTGCAGTTTAAAACCATCACCACTGGACCCCCTCACTACATGCCCTTGTAGAAATTTCCTCTCTGGTTTTCATGTTGCCCATTTGGGTACTGGAATATTCAAGGTCTCCCTGGAGCCTGATCTCCTCCAGCATAATTGCCAAAGTTGTGCTAAGAAAATATTTGCAATTATTCACTGTTCAAGATTACTACTTATCAATTCAAAGTGTTTTCCCCCAGCCACTCTGTAACAAGAAGTATCTTTACTAGGATTGCTGAGTTGCCAACCTGTCTTTGAAGGGGATGATACCTGCAATGGTATGAATTCCAAAAAGGGAAACTGCTGACTTTATTCTCCCTTTTGTTGCTTTGCTATTGTTTTATCTTCCAGGGCCTCACAGTCAAGAGTCAGTGCCATAATAATCTTTTGCATATCATTTCTGCTTGATTACTGCTGTATGTAAACCTGGCTGATGTTAGACATAAACACTGCTACCACCCTGTTTTGTGTCAGCAAGTGTAGGATCCCAGTCTCCTCTGTGGAGAGAGCATCCATACTGAAAGCAGTGCTTCTGAAGTGTTTAAAAGTCAGATGTCTGGCTGCCAAGACTTCTGAGTCTCTTATCTGATCTGTGTTACTCAACAAGAAATGGTCAGTGCCACATGAAAGACACTGGTGGGTATTTTGCCATTTGATACTTTATCAGCGTGAATGTATGCGGGCTGTCGTTCACAGCAGACAAGACATTCACTCTCTAAGGAGGTGATGTGGATGTAGCTGTGAGCTTCCCTTTGATCTTGGTTTGGGACCTTAAAATTCTGAAAATTGGCTTTGAGGGCTATGTTGTACCTGATACCACTTTCTGAATAACTGGTACCTTATTTGCAGAGTTGTATTCTATCCAACTGTACCCTACCTTGCTATTTTGCAAGGATAGAATAGAACTATACAAACAAGTTTTTGCACTTTGCAAAGAACAAGTGGGATAACTGGGACAATCTGGCAGCTGTAAAAAGGCAAATGCGTGGCTGGACTGGCAGGTCAAAGGGTGGGAAGCAGCACTAATTGTTATTTGCTTCCTGATGTTCTTCATGGGCCATACATTGGAGAGCACATCTAGGGTACCATGGCCAGTCCTCAGCTCTGCAGGACAGGGCACTACTGATGCTCTGGCATGAGTCTGGTAGGTAATGAAATCATGTGGGGACTGGGTATATGGCCTAGAAGGAGGGCCTGTAAGAACTGGTCTGGCTCAGTCTGATGCAAATAAGGTTCAGGGCACCTTAGTGTGGTTCCCAGCTGCCTGGTTGGAAGGTGTGAGGAAGGTGCAGCTGGACTTCCCAGCGCTGTGTGGTGGAAGAGATGTGGCAACATGAGCAGTTCATTCTTACCAGGCACAAGGAACTCGTTTTCATCATTAGAGTAATTAAACACTCCAAGGTTTATCAGCATCGCTGATCCTGGAGATGTTCAGAGCTTGACTGTGGAAGCTGCTGAGCAAACTGATTCCAGTGCCCCTGCTTTGAGCAGACACTGTGTTAGAATAATTCCAGTTCTCCCAGCCTATACTGTTCTGGGGTTTCTCATATCTGTATTTCCAAAATATGTGTGTGTCCTTTCTAGACAAAATCTGGTAAATTCTGATTTCCCATTTCCATGCCCCAGCCTGGACATAAAGACCATTTTTCTCAAAAGAAGCTAGTGGGAAACAGTATTTTCCTTTGACTCTGTGATGTTCACAGTATTTTGTGGGGAGACAAAAGGAGATGCTGCTGAAGGCAGTCTCCCCTCTGATAGGTTACACCTGTGTTACTCATCCTAGAGTAGAAACAGCCTGGAATTGTGGGGAGACAAAAGGAGATGCTGCTGAAGGCAATCTCCCCTCTGATATGTTTCACCTGTGTTAATCATCCTAGAGTAGAAACAGCCTGGAATTGTGGGGAGACAAAAGGAGATGCTGCTGAAGGCAGTCTCCCCTCTGATAGGTTACAGCTGTGTTAATCATCCTAGAGTAGAAACAGCCTGGAATTGTGGGGAGACAAAAGGAGATGCTGCTGAAGGCAATCTCCCCTCTGATATGTTACACCTGTGTTAATCATCCTAGAGTAGAAACAGCCTGGAATTGTGGGGAGACAAAAGGAGATGCTGCTGAAGGCAGTCTCCCCTCTGATAGGTTACAGCTGTGTTAATCATCCTAGAGTAGAAACAGCCTGGAATTGTGGGGAGACAAAAGGAGATGGTGCTGAAGGCAATCTCCCCTCTGATATG
This sequence comes from Phylloscopus whistleri, assembly GCA_017589585.1. Taxonomy (NCBI): domain Eukaryota; kingdom Metazoa; phylum Chordata; class Aves; order Passeriformes; family Phylloscopidae; genus Phylloscopus; species Phylloscopus whistleri. The sequence goes on from JADMLD010000202.1 coordinate 8,404, forward strand.
TTACACCTGTGTTAATCATCCTAGAGTAGAAACACCTTGCCCTCACAGCCTTGGGCATGATAAAAAGAGAGTTAACTGGGAAGAAGAGTTCAGTTGGTTGGAGTCTGCTGGCCGTGCTGTGAAGACCCAGGGACAGGAGGTGGTGCGAGGGCCAGAGAAGGTAAGATACTCTAAGATATTGTACATAGGACAGACAGGGTTAGGTGGCCGTGTTAGGGACAGGAAAGTGCGAGCCACAACTGAAGAAGAAGAGAGACAGAGCCAGAGCTGTGTGGAGCTGCTCTTAGAAGCTACAGAGGAAAGATATGGGAGACTTTTGGAATAACAAGATGAAGATAGTTGAAGCCTTTTGATGATTCTGATGAAGCACCTCGAGTGCAGTGTCCATGTCGACTGCCACCTATCAGCAACTGTGACAGTATTTCACTGTGAAAGAGTAGGTGTTTAACAGGTGACAGTAAAGGTTGCTAGAATTTTGCTCTTTTGGCCTTTTTTATGGCTTGTTATTTCAGAAACCGTAAAACTATTAAAGAAAATATAGAAACAAGATACCTGTATGTTTCTGGCACTGGTTGAAGCCTGTGCCCGATGGGTGGAAATGCCAAGCTTCCCAATAAGTGTTCATTATTTATACTAACTAATCAGGTTAGACTGGTGGGCAGATTTAATTCACTATGGATAGGTATCCTGAAGGATTTTTTGGAGATATTTGTTGTAGGCACTTTTCCACGTGTGTATCTTTTCTGTGCTGCTCATACTCTGTGCTTGCTGTGAAGAAGTTAGTGTTTAAATGTTCAGGCCCTTGGGGATGTGGCTCAGGGAGATAAAGATTCCTTACTGAGTACAAGTATGCCTGGTTATCTGCTATTCAGTTTCCCCACTGAAGAATATCTCATCTTTAATGACACTACTTTTGGTAATGAATTAACACAATTCTAAGGATAGTAAGTGAAAATTGGGTCAAATGTAATGATGTTACTGTTATATTTTACCATGATAATGCTGTTACATCCCTGTGGTGGGTTGGCCCAGGCACCCATACAGCTGCTTCCTCACTCCCTGCTGCAGAGGGATGGGGAGCAAAAAGGGAGAAAAGGGCTGAGAATGCTCCAGGGTTGAAATAAAGACAGGGAAATCAGTCCCAATTGCTGTCATGGGTAAAGCAAATGCAACTTGGGGAATTCAACTTAATTTATTGCAGATTATCATAAATATTTAATTACTGGGTAACAAAAAAGACAAACATTAAAACACTTGGGGGAATCCATCCCTCCTCCTTTCCCAGCCTCTGCAGCTTCACTGCAGACACCTCTCTTCCCTGCCCTGTAAGCACCAGAGGGTGCTCTGGGTCCCTTCAGTGAGGCAGGATGTGATTCAGGGGGTTGGAGTCACCGTGTGTCAGTTTTTCTGCTGCTCTATGATTCTGTTTCCCTTGGCTGTGGTGTGGGTCCTCCATGGGCTGCCATCCCTTTGGCAGTGACCTGCTCCAGGGCAGAGCATCTTCCCTTCTCTTCCTCTTCTTTCCCTGACCTTGTTCTCCCATGCCCTCTGTTGGTGCCTCCTCTTCTGGTGTTCTTGTGTGCCCTTTCTCAAATCTATTTCCATGAAAGCACCCAGGCTTGGCTGAGAGGTGCAGCTGTGCCCTTGGTGGAGCTGCTGGAGCAGAGACCCCACTGCCAACACCTGAACACCTGCAGACATACAGTTATGGCTAGAACTTGTGTGTTAGTTAAAAATGTTCTGGAAATGTGGAAAAGGAAGTGCTGGGCTAAATATTCCTACTAACTGATGATGAGTACTTTATTATTAGAAGCTCATGTTGTCTCCTGCTTTCTTGCAATTTCATGTGAGACTGGATTGCTTCCTCAATCAAACGTGGTTTTGGTGAGCTGCTTAGTGGCTGAGCTTGTAAATGTTCTATTTCTAAAATACTTCAGATGGTTTTTGTCAGATGTTTTCCTGACTTAGAAACATAGGAGTGATTTCACTGCAGTCAATATTGCTGTGATAAAAGCATGGAATAAGGTGATACAGCCAAGCAAATGTGAAAAGGCAGGATTTGGAGCTTTCTGTGAGCAGTTAATTAATCAATCTGGAGCTGAACAAGATTAAGGATTTTCCAAGGGGTGGCATGAGTATACTGAAAAACTGCTCTTCAGTATCTTGGAGTCTAGATCTTGTATTCTACAGTAATGGTGACTATTTTGTGGTCAATTGGATTTTTGAGAGTTTATCAGTATAAATAAAATGAATTGTGTGTTATATTTAGCTAGGATGGGCAAGTTTTTAGTTTAAATTCAGAGATACTTTTGAAATTGTAACGGGGAAAAAATTTCCTTAGTAGAAGTTGAATATCCTGAAAAAGGAACAGTATACTACAGAATATTGCTTTGCTCTTTAAAATTATACTGTAAGAAGAAAAACTTTTTTTAGCAAATATTTTTCAGTTATTATTTTAAGTCTCAGATATACAGAGAGCTTAGTTCCTTGTTTAACCCCCCCCAGAAGCATATATGATCTCTTAAAAGTACCAGTGCTATCTTATTCACTGAATGCTTCACAGCATTCAAGATACTGATTAAAAATGGGAAGCTGGAAGTATTTTCTCTTTCATATTTGGAATATTCAGATATCTCTATGGAGGTCCATCAGGGCACCTTTGTGGATATACATCTCCCTTTGTCTATGTCCTGCTGTCTTGCTAATTCTGTATTTCTTTAGCTTTGAGTATGACTTCTGCTGCTCAAGTTCTTAAAAATTAAAGATCTATATTGGGTTTATCAGAAATGAAGAATTCCTGACCTCTATTCTCAATTTATTGTATAAGGACATGAAACTTGAAGAGGAAGAATATTGTGCCAATTTATGCTCAAGGTGTCAAAAAAAGTAAATGTGCGAGCTTGAAATGCCTGAAGTGTTCAGCAACAACGACATTTCAGTGTTTGTACAGTCAGAGCAGAGGCTTTTTGAAGGATATTTGTTCCTTAGAGTCCAGGAAATGGATTGATCCCTTAGCCTGATTGCTGCTTTTTTTTGGGCAAGGAGTGCTTCTTTCAGCAGTTGCCTCTGTAATTATGTTTCATTGCTGTCAAATAATACTGCATGCTGAAAGTCAATTTGCATTTTTAGCAGACATCCTTTTACCTCTATGAATATCTTTCTGTGGGAGGCACTCACGGTGGTCAAGAGGTAAAATGTAAGTTTTTGTCACAGCTAAGTCACAGTGTGTTCCAGAGTATGGCTGAGTCAGAGTCCTCCCCAGGGCTCAATAAAGGCACCTAACCCCCAGTGAAAATGGACTGTCTTCCTCGTGTCAGGGGTCTGTGTTATTTTCACTTCTTACTGTTCATACCAGTACTTTGAACTGCTAAATCTGACTGACCCACTGAAAAGTTAATGTTTCTTTCATGTACCCCTGGCTCGACCAACTTAGTGGAAAAGGAGAGCAGAAAGAGATGGTGGTAATTACCAAAAATCAACAAAAAATTAATGATTAATGGACAGGTAGGTAATTATAGGTGCTTATATTGAAGATTTCAGTGCTAGATAGAGCTTTGTGAATTATACAGATGTCAGAATACCCATGTGAATTTTAAATAAATATCTAATCTCATTAGTGGTGTGACACTGTAATCCCCATTGCAAAATGAACTGTTAAACTGTACAGACTTTTCAGTTGTTACCTTCTGTCTCTGGAAAGTTAGAGATAAACTGAGCACATGTTAAAGATTAGCTGCTGATGGGCAAGTGATCAAAAGCTTCCTTTCCTCTTCTGACTTTTATGTCTCTAACTCAGACAACAGGAGAGAAACAGACACGGCTTGAGTTGTGTGACTTTTGAATAAGGTCTTTAGGGCATGTGTCTCCCCCGAGTTTGTGTGATTTGACTCTGAATGGCATTTCTAATTCATGAGCAAATTAAATTTTGTTTGCTTTCTGATGTACAGGCATTTTCCTAGCGTGCCACTGAGTGGCAGTCTGAGTGGTGGGCTTTTCAGCTGGCACCTGGGATCCCTGGCAGCCTCGGGAGCTGGATGTTCCAGAAGATCCATAGGCAGGGAAACTGATGATGCCCTGCTTTGTGTTTGTAGGTGGGGAGTGTGCAGCTGCTGCAATTCAGGCACTAGCTTGCTGGGGTTAGAATTGAAGCCACGAGGGCTTTTTTTCCCCCAAAACATAATAAATAATACTAAAAACATCCTGCCAGCCGAGTGCTTAATCTCACAGAATCAGCTTGACTCAAAAATACCACAGGCAGTAATTCTAAGTTAGTGCTTACAAGCAAATGAGCCCCAGCAAAGTCCTCGTTGGTCATATCACCAAAGTCATATCTGTTGGTGGAAGAAATGGAATATTTCTGTAGCTACTACTTCCTTTACATAAGCTGTGGAAGAAGGAAAACTTCCTGCCTCATGGATGAAGTTAGAAAAAATTAAGGTTTTCAGTTTCTGCCTCTGCATAAAATAAAAAGCGTGTGAGATACTACTTGCCTAATAGCAGCACTGAAAATTTCATGTGCTTTGGAACATCATTTTCTTAGTAGTAACATTTCTCAGTTTACACTGTTAATCAGGATGCTTTAATTTTTTGCTTCATATATATGTGTGATTTTTTTTTTTTAGACATATATAGATAAAGAGAGATAAAGGGAGAGAGATGGAGATAAAGAACTCTTGGAAGGGCTCTCCAGGAACAGGATGGTGTAAAAAGACCATCTTCCAAAAGGGAAGCACTAACAAATGCCTTGCCTACCTAGCAATACTCACAGCCATTACTGCTGTCATGTGCATTCCCTGCATAGATCAGCTTCCTTCAGCACCATGTGTCTCAGAACAAATGTTCTGAATTTGGGAAAAATAGTTTTTCTTCAGGATCACAGTGGCAGTGAGAGCCAGACCCCTCTCAGGATAGAGCAATACTTTCTGTGTGTTTTTAATTGCTTATTGCTTACTAATCAGTTTCTCTCCCTGATTTATGCAGAGGATATTCACCTTCGATAGGTAAGCAGCTGCTTTGAGATCAGTTTTATCCATTTGCACTCAGTGTGGGCTGAAAGATTTTTTTAAAGAAGTCAGGGTTATGAAATGTGTTGTCCTCAGTAGCTGCTGTTAATAGCTGTGCAGAGGCTGGCCTGCTAAATTTCAGGTTAGTCTGTCATGCCATAATACAAACTCAGTTACTGGCTGTATGAAAACACGTCTTGAAAACCAGTTCAGGAGGAGAGAAAGGGAGCAGCAAAGTCTTGGGCACATTATATTCATCTGTAACAAGAAGCCTAAAACTAGTTGAAGGAAAGCGAAAGTCTTTTCTGATTTCTCTGAAAATTATTTGACTTACCGTGTTGAAGCTTGTGTAATTTTCCTTTTGCACTGCCTGATTTAAGGGCAGATACTTTCCTACAGATTCCAACACTGCTGATCATTATTCTAGTAAATTAATGATTTTTTTTCTTCCTTTCAGCTCCTATTGCCTGTTAGGTTGGTTAACCCTGTCTTTTGCTAAGCTGGTTTCTGTTTTCCATTGCATAGAAGTTGGCTGTGTTCAGGACAGATAAAGAGAAAAGGAAATGGGGTTGCCTGGGGGAGTGCAGAGGCCTTTGCAGAAGTAGGAGAAGGTGCATTGAAAATGTGGTGCTATTGATCTTTGGTGAAAACTGCAGCATTGTTGTTGTCTAGAAAGCATAAATATTTATTAACTGATTTTTTTCCCTAGTTGTGTAGTTGTGGTGGTGGTGTTGTTGTTTTGGGTTGGTTTTTTTTTTTCCTTCTTTTTTTTACTTGGAAGCTGCTATTTCGAGGATTGGGTGAACATTTTTGTATGTAGTAACTTTGATCCTTTTGCACTGGTTTGGTTTGGGCCAAGATAAATTGTGAAAAACACTGAAGTAGAAAAACAGCTGAATCTGAATACTCAGTATTCTTAGGTTTTGCTAGTTTCATACTCACTGTCATCTGTGAGAATTCTTGTTTTTTTTAAGATGAAAGCAGTTTTCTATGTAATACAGGTCTGTAGGATAAAACCTCAACTTATTACAATTATCTCAAACAGTTCTAGCCAAACAGAGATGCTCCCTGGTTAATATTATTACATATATGCAGTACCCACAGGCTTTAGAATTCTAGCTTGAATTACTGCATGTGTGCATGAGTGAGACTGAAATTTTTGACTGTCTCTGCACAAATGCTGTCCAACTTATTTCCTATTTAAACAAACTAAAAGGAAAGTTCTGCTAGTGTATGTCAGGCTTGAAATATATATGAAGTTGCTAATCCATGGGTTATGGCACAAGGATAAATATTTAGGAGGAGCTGAGCTGATCTAGTGTTGCTACCAGCCCTGCTTTAAGTGAGAGGTTGGACTAGGTTCCAACCAATTTTTAATGGATCTATAAATTGTAACAGAAACGTGGTGCACCTCTCAAGCACATAGCTGGCATGGTACCTTCAGGGGCACAGGGCTGAGCAACATCTTGCATTGCATAGACTTGGTTTTTATGCTGTTAAGCTGGTTTTAAGTCATTCTTTCTCTTTGCTTTCATTTGTCTGTCTCATTTCCTGAAGCTGACTTATTTTAAATGGCATCCATTATGTTCTTGCCCAGCAGGAGTGCCAAATACTTATGTTTTCTTGGAGGACCAGATCCCGAGGAAATATTTGGTTTACAAAGACTTCCAGTCCAATGCCTTTCAAGTAAGGGAGGGGAGACTACTTAATTATTTTCTGGACACATCCATCAGCTTTGGCCTTGAATCAGAGTCATCTTTAATGTTTGAGATCTGCCTAAACATTCAACTCATGATCCCTCCTCCAGCTGGTAGGCACTGAGTCCAGCATGAAGTGTAGTCCTTTGGCAGTCTCTCCATATGGTTCTGTTTCCAAGACTTGCTTCGGGGCATCAAGGGAGGAGCCTTCCATCTTGAAAGTTTTCAGCTCCATCCTGTATGTGAGCAGGCCCAAGAGGTGCCTCAGAGAACGATGATCTGTGTCTACATTAGCTTTCCCACTTGAGTTGGTGACCTTGATAAATGACTGAGACCATTTTTCTTCTGCCCTAGACTTGGGAGATGCCTGTACCCCTCACACCAGATTAGACTGCTTGGTGAGTTTGTTGTGACAAGTGATCACTGGACTCCAGTTACATCAGAGCCTGTGCAGAACCCTTCCTGCTGCTCCTCCTTAGTGCTCTGGCCTGTTCCACAGCTTTTCCTTAAATTGCCTGCTTTACCAGATGATGTTGGATGGAGCTGCCATTTTTTTCCTGTGACATTTTTGTCCTTGTTGCTTCCATACAAACTTGAGTGGGATCAGTGTGTTTAAATCTTGATATGGAGCCAAAATTCCTTTTTTTCACATCTGTCCTTGAATTACCTGGTCACAGTACTGAGATTAGAGGGAGCTCACCAGGTTTTACACGTCTGACCAGTGTGAACCAAAGGAATTGGGATGGATGGATGGATAAGACTCTCTCCTAGGATTATTCTGTGCAGAACTGTAAAACATGAAGCTCTTCAGACCTATTTATATTTACTTTCAACTGGATCAGCTCAAAGAAGCTGCCCAGAAAGCTCCTCATAAATAAGCCCAAGCTGAAGGCTTGCTCTCCTGAAGAGTTTTAATGAGCCTACTGCATAGAGGAGCCCACCATGTCTCATACTTTAGCTTCTTAAATATTGGGCAGACATCGAGGTTTACCTGAATGTCATCTGTTGATGATGGTTATATGCAGGCTGCCAGTTACACACAGGCACTTGCTCAGTTTGTGTTCTCTTACTGGCATGTTTTGAGTGTTCTTTGGGAAACATATGACTCATTTTGCCTCAGTCTCTGTCCCCTTCAGCAGTCACTTTGGGTTAGTCATGTTCCTGGCTGAAATGCCTTTATCTTGAATTTCTGTCTGCAGGATACCAAGAGTCATTAGTGTAACATCCTGCTTCTTTCTTAGCCTCCCTTTTAATGAACCCCTCCTGTCAGCTGCAGGAGTACCAGACAGGCAGACTCACACTGGACATCTGGTCAGAGGAGACCACGTTTTACTGCTCTCCAAGGTCAGGGTTCAGGCCATGCTACTCGGGACTCTTGGTCTGCTCAAGTCTTGCATAAATGTTCCCAAGGTACAGGGAGTTCAGAAAACATACGATGGATTTCTCTTCCTGTAAGATACTAATTGCAGGTGATGACTTAACATGACCAAAGCAGTTTCAGTAAATAAAGAGTCTTTAAAGTTTCCCCTCTTATAACACTTGGAGGTTCACCTGTTCCTGGCTTAGCTGTGATTAGAACCAGTGGCCAGCACTCTGCTTGCAGGGAACACTGGCAATCCTTCTTGTACATTTTAGCTGCTGTATCATGATTAAGGCCTCCAGGATGCAGGGTACTCGTTTTTTGCCTTTTGTTTGTTTTTGTTGTTGGGATTTTTTTTCCATTTGTCATTTAAGAAGGACCTGAAATCAGCCTTTGTTAAAATCCAGGAGAACAACATTGATTCTCCTGCTCCACAGCAAGTCTGTTTCCAGGGCTGATTGGGGTTTCAGTTCTGTTGTGCTGTCCAGCTGATGTGTCTGTCTGCTGCACGTGGGGTTGTGCAGAACGTAATGCAGGGTGTGCCTGATGTGGTTGCAGCTACACTGGCATGACTGAGATATTCATGGATTTGGAACCTTCATCTCTCCATGCAGATGTCTTGACTATTGCTTTTATGAACAGCTTTCCTTTTCAGGAACTTGGAGTGCAGGACATATATCCAAAGGAAGAACATCTGTATCTCATAGTGTGTTTACTTGAGATTATAGTAGGGTTGTCTCAGAATTGTAGAGAGCCTCCTCCTTTCTTCTTGATGAACTACAGGAAAGCTTACATGGGTGTAACATGAAGTGGCAAGGTTTGCTTTCAGTTTCGAGGAGGCCTCTTGCTATTCAGAAAGTCCCTCTGTATGATTTCAAAGTGAATCTCAAGGTTAACTTTGGTTCTTTTAACAACCATTTTAGGACTTCAGTTTTCTCTCCTTCTTGTGTCCAAGTGTTCTTTCACATTGTTTCTGACCAGTGCTTAGGAAATTTCAGTGGCTATTAGGTTTTGCTGTGCTGTGCCTTGTGCTGAAGAGCCTTCATGGTTCCCACTGCTGGTTGGGCTTTCCTTCCAATGCTTCACCTTGTGTGTGCATGTTCTGTGAGGGTGCTCAGAGCAGTGTGCTAAGGGCTGAGCATACTTCAGTGCCCACACAAAACAGTCTTCTGTTCACCAGTTTGTTACAGCCTTAAGTGAGGAATGATCTGTAACTAAGCTACCTCTGAGACTCACTTCACAAATCCTTTGTTAAATGTAAATAAATGGTGTGACTAAACATGAAATAACACCATTATAAATGGCTTATGAAAGAGCAGTGCACAGAATTAGAAAAGAAGCCTCCTTAATCCATTTATGCCCAAACTGAATCTCAAAGCATTTCTACCCCACATGTCCTTTGCAGGAGATGCAGCTGGTGCACTGAAGATCTGCTTCTGGGGGACATGTGCTGCTTTGGATGGTTTGTCTCTGCATCCCCCATGCCTCAGTTTGTGGGCACTAAGGAGAAATTCATCCTGGTGTAGCATTAGTTTTTATAATTGAGAGCATTCTTGAAGTCTTCTGTGCTGTCCAGACAGATTGAAATTTTCCTGTTGCTGATTCTTTCATTCAGAAATTTAATTAGAACGTCTAAAGAAGTTCTGCTCTAACTAAAATAAGCACCATTCATCTTCCTGAGGACGTAAGTGCTGCATTTTAGACCAGATGTTGTCTCTCGTTCTGGATTGGTTGATCAACTGATTAACTCAGGAAGAGTCCTACATGCATTTTTGAGATTTAGCACCTGATAAATGTCTCCATGTCCTGAACTTTTAAAAAATTTAATCTATTCATTAGCAAATGTATTTGGTACAAATATCTAAATCGTGCTAAATGAATGTGGCTGATTACTAACTCTTAATTACTATCCAGATGGATTGCAGTTATGAAACACCAACAGGCTTGGTAGAGTAAATAAGTAACCTTTGATATTTGTCTTCTTTAGAATTTGTGGTCATGAACTAAAACACAAGCAGTTGCACCTCCACATGAGGAAGAATTCATTGCATTGCGGGTGGCAGAGCGCTGGAATGGCTGTGGAGTCTCCCTCTCTGGAGACATTCCTGGCTGTGTCCCTGTGCCACCTGCTCTCACCCCTGCCACCCTGCCTTGGCAGGGCTGTTGGAATGGATCATCTCCAGAGCTCTCTTCCAGCCCTGGCTGTCCTGTGGTTCTGTCTTGTGCCAGAAGTCAGTGGTGGCAGCACCTCAGGAGACAAGTGCTGACAGTACCCTGACAGTTTGAGCTTAAGGCATCCTCTCGTTTATCTGTCCCCAGGAGGGCTGTATTAATAGCTGTAAGCTCAGCAGACTGGACTGGAGAAATTAAGGCACCTGAGGACTGATCCTCTTCTGCCCTCTGCCTTGTTCCTTCAGTGTCCAGTTGAACTTTGTACATCCCTGAAGACTGAAACCCAGGTAGTTGAGTTGCACTTTTTAGGAAGGAATTTTCTTTGCCTCTATCAAAATATTGTGTTTATCCTTATCAGAGACAGCACTGAATGAGCTATCTTTTAATGAGTTTCATCATCATATTTATATATAACTTGGTCTTTTTAAAAACATGCCTTTTTTTTTTTTTAATTGCTTTTTCCCCAGTGGGAACATTCTGGGTTTGACAGTTCATCTTCAGAGTCAGTTCTTCTGGGTCACTGGGGCATGTTGTAGTAGAGCAGAGGGAGAAATTTGTAGTTTGGGGACAAACACTATCTGTAGCATTTCAGAAAAATTCTCCTTTGGGAGACCCACAGAGCTGCGAGTACTCTTTCATTCACACATTTGTTAAGCATGACACTAATGGAAGTGTCCAGGCAGCAGGAAAGCTGTAACTGCCCACGGTCTTGGGGCTTTCTGGTAATCCATGGAATACACAGGTACTGCATGCAGCCACCTGGAGTGTGCTGATACACGTGGACAATCATTTACAGAAAACAGGAACCATGAGTGGAGAGTATCTGCAATGTTCATTCTGTGTCTCTGTTACCTCCTGTATTTGCTGCCTACTTTTATGGAGCTCTTATTCTTACAGTCTCCCTTTAAAACAGGGATATCCACATGATTGAGGGGAAAGTGGTGACTGGGAGGAGCGTGAAGCTTTTCATGGACAAGTGGTGGAAACGGAGCAGTGGGGGGTACGTGGGAGGTTCCCTTGGGGTTAGCAGTGTCTGCCTCGAGTGCTTCAGACAGTGCTTTGCTAATGGGGGTTAGTCATCTCTTCAACTTCACATGCACAGCTGTGAGGCAAGGACAACAAGAAAGTTCCCGCTACTAGAAAGAGGGTGTAGCTATTAAATAAAGGTTTTAGTGTTGGTACAGTTTTCCTGGCAAGAAGAGGCACGGTATATTAGGGATTGCCTCTTCCCTGACAAAGCAGAGTCAGGCAGAGAAGTACTGAACTCGCGGTGTCTTTACACTCACGGGGCACTCATGGGAGTTCAGCTTTGAGAACTGAGCTGTTTCCTCCCTTGGACTGCCTGGGGGCAGTTCTCTTGCATCATTCTGCTGTGAATGATGCAGACACATGGGCTGGGCTGGCTCGTCCTTACTGACCACGCTGTGAAGTTACTGCACTCACTGCGAGTAAGAGGGGTCACTGAAATCCCCCACACAAGAGTGGGGGGGATTAAGAATGAGGAGGGTTTTTAAGGAAAGCCAACTAGAAAGCCAAAGTCCAGTGGGAGGCTGGTGTTTCTTGTTGATTTTCCAATATAATCAGGATGGGTGAAAAAAGAGCTAACTGGGAAATACTGTTTTCATACTTTCTTAACCTATGTAGGATCTGTTCATTATTACCTGTAAGAGAATCCTGTTCTTTCAGGAGCTTTACCTGTGATTTCTAGAGTTGGTTTTAATACTGAAATCAAGAAATTGACTCCTCAACACTTTGTATTTTCTCTAGGTTTTTGTTCCTTTCAGTTATGGTCAGCCTTGCCAGTGAGGAGTATTGCTTATACATGGGCAAAGTGTTACAAATACTTCTAAAATATATGGTGAGACTCAAACACATGAAGGACTTTATTTCTTAAGATTTGGTAGGTAAACAGGAACTGAGGATGTTGAAGTGCCTTTTTCCATGTAAGACAGCTGCTTCCAAAGTTTCACATTTTTGCAGCACATCTATTAAATAGTTTAATTTTTAATTTTTTATAAATCATGTTTTGCCAATGTACTTTTACAATGTAACTTGTAGTGTAGTTTGATTTAATTTTACTGGAATTTGTAATTCAATTTATTTTTAAGTTATTTCTAGTTTATTTCTGTCTTGGGAAAAGAAATGCTTTATTCATATATTTTAGTGTTCACTTTTGTAGCAACGTTCAGAAGGTAATAAATTGATTGAGTGGATCAATGGAGTAATTGGTTCAGCTTTGGAATCATTACTCAGCTGTTATCTCTTTATATAATATATTTAAATTGACCTTCTGTTGGTTTTGAGGGGGTCAAGGTTCTTGTGTTAGTTTTATCAAAGTAATGAAAGGAATTTTTCTGTCAGACTAATTTAACATAATTGTGTTTTTTTTCTATTAAAATAGCTTCTGAAGAATACTTGATTTTTCATTTAAGACACTGTTAGCACAGATGTTTATTTTTAGTGACTTACTGTTTGTGCTATATTCCTTCACTGAAAATGTTTTTAGAACAGACACACCAATAAAAATTTGAGGTCCTTTGAAACTTTTCATTAGGAACCTTAAACATGGTTGGTTAAGACAAGTGTTTTATCTTTTGAACTAGGGTCCCTAATACAGATTCTGCTGTGAGGAAGGACAGAAATAAGAGAATCCATAAATGTCTTTGGGGGTTTTTTTTTTAGATTAAACCCCATGTTGTGTTTATTTTAGTAGTGTCAGAATGTACCCAGGGCTTTTGTTTGGGTTGAGTACAGTGGCTTTTGTGTCAGAAAGGCAGGATGTGGGGTACCAGGGTTATTACCTGCCTGGGAAGGTCAGGGCTGCTCTCCTGGTGGGTACCAGGGTTATTGCCTGCCTGGGAAGCTGACAGGGCTGCTCTCCTGGTGGGTACCAGGGTTATTACCTGCCTGGGAAGGTGACAGGGCTGCTCTCCTGGTGGGTACCAGGGTTATTGCCTGCCTGGGAAGCTGACAGGGCTGCTCTCCTGGTGGGTACCAGGGTTATTACCTGCCTGGGAAGCTGACAGGGCTGCTCTCCTGGTGGGTACCAGGGTTATTACCTGCCTGGGAAGCTGACAGGGCTGCTCTCCTGGTGGGTACCAGGGTTATTGCCTGCCTGGGAAGCTGACAGGGCTGCTCTCCTGGTGGGTACCAGGGTTATTGCCTGCCTGGGAAGCTGAGGGCTGCTCTCCTGGTGCTCACAGGAGCTGCAGGAGCTCTTGGCCTGATTGGAGCTGGGTGAGTCACTGGCAGTGCCAGCAGCAGAGAGGCACAGGAAGGTTATTGTGTGTGCCCCTGCCTGGTGACAGCAGTGACTCAGGGCCACTGGTGCTGCTAGGAGAGTGATGCACACAGATTTGCAGGGTTAAACTCGTCCTGCAGAGAAATTGTCAAATTTTCCAGCAAGGCTCTCAGTCTGTCTTCTGGGCAAATGAAGGTATGTTCAGTGTCTAGGCGCCATCGTGTCTAAGTGTTGTTCATTATTATATCAGTAGTGCACAGATTTGTTTCAAGGAAATGATTTTCTGGAAGACAACTGAGATAGAAACTCATATTAGCAACAGGCTTGACCTATTGTGTTTTCTTTCAAACAGATACTGGAGGTTGTTACCAAGTTGTACCAGTCCTGTCTGTGCTACCACAGTGCAGCTTTTTCAGGGTACAGTTAAATATCCTGATTATGTGGCAATACCTGCCCTTTTTTTGGAGGGAAGAGACGTCTCCAAGGAGAAGCTGATGACCACAGCAGGGCTTGTGGAGAAGTAAAACATTAGAAGAAGGACATAAGCAGCAATTCTCAAGCTGAGAACAGAATAAGGAGTTTTGCTCTGAGTAACGTTGCTCAGTTTCAGTAAGAGATAAACCTGGCTGGCAGCTGTAGGTAAGGGGGGATATTACGCCTCCTGTGAGCCAGAGTTGTCTGTGGGATAATGAGCAGAGCTGTGGCTGTGGAAGGGGAAAAACACAATATACAGTAAACCAGTAGTGAATTCTAAAAACCATAGGCTAGATAAAAGAGTATTTTTAAAATACATCACCAGTATTAATGCACTGTAATTATTTGCTGCTTTACAGTTTTGGAGATTTAATACAAAAGGAGCAAAGCCTAATGAAGGCCAGGTGTGCTCTGAGAGCTGTTTCCTGTTTAACAGCTGGCAGAGTTAGCACCTCTCCATACAAATCTTGTGCTCAGACCTTTAGACCATGACAATGGTAGTGCTTTCTTGAAAGCCTTCATTCATTCATTATTTATTGCTCTCAGTCCTTTTCTGCTGGAAAATTTTGATTCATTGTTTATATTGTGGTTGTGTTTCAGGGCTGGTGGTGTAGTACTCTGGTTATCCCAGCACATACATAAACATGGCAGTTGCTGTCCAAAGGATTCGAGGGAAGCAATGGTTAGAAAGTGATAGGATGGTGATTTTGGACTCAGAGAATGCAATTGCATTATTTGCTTGGCTGTTCTCCAGAGCTTTTTAAAAAATTATTTTAATCTTGACCAAGGAAAGATGCATTTTTTAATGTTTTTAGTCCCCATTGTATATTCTCTTCTGACAGTAGCTGAGGTTTGAGTTTATAAATCACTAGCTCAAGTAGTGATTTACTTTTTTAAAAATGCTTTTTTTCCACCCATTCTGTATAAGATTTTAAATAGTTTGATAACTAGCTGTTTTTTCAACTGCTTTTACTTAAATTAAAACAGGTGAATTGCCACCGATTCTTTGTTTCTTGAACTGTTTGTGGTATTTCAATCAAAAGGAGCTGCTCAGTCCTTTTCTGGTAAGAATGACCAAATAATGGGGTTTTATTTTTAGCATAATATATCATGACACCAAGTGTCCTTTTACATTTGAGCAGTTGTCGTTTACTGAACATTGTATATTGGGATTTTTATGAGGTTTTCCTCAGAAAAACAAAATCTGAATAAAAAAGTGAACAGGTTACTGTCTGTGACCACAAAACCCCCAGCACTGCCATGTCCCCAGGTGCCACACCTAAATACCTGCAGGGATGGTGACCCTGCCACTGGCTTGGGGCAGCCCATTCCAACATGGGACAGCCTTTCCAGTGTCATTTTTGTAATATCCAACCTCCCCTGGCACAGCTTGAGGCCGTTTCCTCTTTCCTATCACTTGTCAGACCCCACCTGGCTGCACTCTCCCTTCAGGGGGTCGTGGAGAGCTGTGAGGTGTCCCCTGAGCCTCCTCCAGGCTCAGCTGCCCCGGGTGCTCCTCACAGGACTTGTGTTCAGACCCTTCATCATCTCCACTGCTCCTCTGTGGCCAGCACCAGCTCTAGTTCCTGTGTGACCCTTCTCAGGTGCTTCATCAGGTGCTTTCTAGCACATCAGTAACCTGCACCTCGGCAGCTGCCTGGGTCTCCATGCCATCCCTGCACTGCTGGCAGACAGAACCTCAGCAGTGCTGCCCCCAGCTTATCTCCAGTGAGCCTCTCTGTTTTCCTGCCCCCTTCCAGTGTGGTTCAGAGCTCTCAATGAGCCCTGCTGGCTCCTGTGCAGAGATCCTGTTTCCCCTTTGAGACAGGTGTACCCTGGCCCTTGCCAGCAGGCCTGCTGTCATGTAAACTGATCTATAATTAAAAACCGCAGAATCCTGCCAGGGACAGCAGGCTCGCAGCCAGGTATCGATCTGCTGGCTCTTCCTGTTTCTTTTCTTCCTGTTTCTCCTCATTCCCTGAAACTGAGAGAGGAGAACATTTCATGTGCTC
Organism: Phylloscopus whistleri; assembly: GCA_017589585.1. NCBI lineage: Eukaryota > Metazoa > Chordata > Aves > Passeriformes > Phylloscopidae > Phylloscopus > Phylloscopus whistleri. The sequence goes on from JADMLD010000202.1 coordinate 24,363, forward strand.
CTTATCCTTCAACCAGTCGTGAATCTCTACAGCAAAAGTATCTCAAAAAAGTGTTGCTAAGAGAATGTTTTAATGATGAGTAAAACATGTGCTAATGTTAGGTGAAATCTAAAAGGAGTTCTGAAACCCAGGGTTGTGGAGTGGTTCATCAGTAATGCATTCAGAGTTTCTGTGTTAATTAGGTGTACGAATCTTCTGTCTAGTAAAGCTAATCTAGGCATCCATTTGCATGGAAAAAAAAAAAAAAGAGCTAAACTCTGCTTTTAATTAACATATGGGTTTATTTATCTGAGACAGCAAAGTGTTCTGAAACTTAGCACTTAAATAAGTACCACCACTGCTCTTTGGCCTTGCATTGAGATGGATGAAGAAGAGAAAGTCCTTTCCATAATTCTCTCTAGGTCCCAGAACACGTCCAAGAGATGAACAGAATTTGGATCTTCAGAGCTAGCTTGTTGTGTTGCCCTGAAATGAAATGTCTAACACTAGACAAGAGTGTTCCAGATTTTCAGTGCTACAAGCCCTTTTCAATTTTTTTTTTTTTTTAGTTTTGAATTAACAGACTCCTACAAAACATGTAGCTCTGAGATGACTATCTGTGTTCAGACAAGTGTAAGCTCTTGCTACAGTTGGTGGATTGATGCCTTGAACTCACAACAGGGAATTCCATTCTCCTTCCTGTCTTGACAGTTGTTCATACGGATCTCTCAGCAGATTAAGATGTTTCTCTGAACAATGTTTAAATGCAGAGCACTTGGGTACAGGATGGCCTGCATAAAGAACCAAAAAGGCTTTATTGCCCTGCATTCCTATCCATTTAATCTCTATTATTGCAGATCTTGAATATTAATGTTTTCTCAGCCTGGTCTATGAAGAAGCAAGAGGTCAGTCATTGTGAGAAGCCTAACAGCATGACAAAGTGCTGGAATGGCCAGGTAGTACTAATTCATGAGTAAATAGGTCCTGAAAAGATTTCTTAAGAGCCAGTACTTGTTCAGAGAGAGATTTACCCTAAATGATTTATCAGTGCTGTCTGTACCAACTGTCCATTTTGATCCATGGGCAATGCAAGAATACTCAGTGTTGGACAGTTTTATGTTTATTGCCGTGAGGGCAGATCTCCTTCATGTTCTTCTCTCCTCCCTCGATTGCTAGAGCCATGTGCAAGGTTAGGCAGGACAGGACTAAAGCTTTTCACTGACAGAAGTCGTTCCAGCTGTCAGTCCTGTTGGAGGTACTCGGCTTGTCCAGTTCACATTCTGAACAGATGGGTTTCTGATGCCTACTAAGAGTTCAGCTTACTGCACCTGATGTCTTCTGTGGTGGGTGGCTGAGCACTGCTGCCAGAGGGAATTGCCTCGTGCTTTGAAAATCCTTGTGCGTAGCAGGAAGATGTCTGGGGCAAAGAACCAATCTCCTGAATGGAAAAACTTCTGTTTGGGTATTTTCCCAAATCACATTCTAGCATCTAGTAGAGATCTTAATCATGAGACCCCTTGAATTTGTACTTGCAAAGCTGCATCCATCACTGCATCTACCAGAAGTTTGAATGCTTTCTGTTAAGGTGGGTTCTGTTAAGGCCTCCCATTTCCAGAGGTATCCAAGTCCTTAATGCTTTTCTGTCACTTATCTCATAAAGCTGCTTCTAAAAGTCACACAAAGCTCCTTAGAACTCAGTGTAATGTGCTGTGTTCTGCTTTGCTGTCAGAGGTGCTGCTGTCATTTCAACATGAGGGTAAGTGCCAGAACATTTTGATCAGAGGTTTTTTATATGTTCTTTCACAGGGACAGTGATTGCTGCAGCCATATTCTAAATTTATCCTGAAATTCTAGTAATTCACTTGAACTGCCTGTCTTCCCAGAATGGTACTTGGTGTAAGAGATTTGACATACCCAGAAAAGAAGATTTTCAAGTCTGTTCCTTTGTGAGTTTAGCCAATATTTCATGGCAGAGAGCTGAAAATACCATGTATCAATTCAAAAGCCACAGGTTTAGTTGAGTTTTATCCATGATTGTTGCTTCTGTAGATTCTGTTAAAGAGATTCCTATTTTCTTCCTGCTTACATTTCAAAGAAAATGAAAAGAAGTTGCAGAGATGGAAGGGATGCGAATCTTCTGTCTGGCAAGAACTTGTCTTAATTATGAGAACTCCAAGCCGTAATCTTGCAAAATAGTCTCAAAATAATTACTGCCATTGTGGTTGACTGTAGTGCATTGATAACTTGAAAAAGGCCCATGGTTTTTACTTCAAGAAGGGACAATGAATGAATTGATTTTGCTTTTGTTTTATTTTTCTTTTCTGTATGTAGCAGTCCACATGCTGTAGTCCTCTACGGTAACTGATGATATTCCTGGGCACTGCTCTTGTGCCAGCAATCATTTCAGGCCTTTTGGATTTTTGACTGAACAGGAAGGTTTGCAGTTGTTCCTAACTGTGGCTTAAAAACAAGAAAACCACTTTTCCAGGAAACTTGGTTTGCTG
>JADMLD010000516.1:0-146853 GCA_017589585.1 Phylloscopus whistleri
GGGCAGCTTGGAGAGGGTTTGGAGCAGCCTGGGACAGTGGGAGGTGTCCCTGCCAAGGCAGGGATGGCACTGGGTGGGCTGTGAGGTCCCTCCCAACCCATTTCCTTCAGTGAGTCCACGATCTCCTGGTTCTCTTGACCTTGCAGGATAATTAGAATCTCATCCTGCTGCCTCACTCCCCGCTGGGAAAGGCCTGGATTTGTCATTTCTGTCACCCATGGGATGGCATTTCTTCCTGTCAGTCCGGGTTGCCTCAGAAACTCCGTCTCCAGGTTTGTGTCTCCTTGTGGTGGGAACAGCAAAAAATCTCAGCTCTGCTCCAGAGATTTTATGGACAGTGACGGGAGGCAATAAATGGATGCAGAACAGGGATGGCAGGATTTCAGGATTTCAGGAGAAAATCCTGCAGAGCAGAGCTGGGAAAAAAAACAAAGAAAGGGGAGTCTGAAAACAAATAATCCCAGACTGGTTTGGGTTGGGATGGACCTGAGAGCACATCCAGAATTCCTTCCCAATATCCCACCTAAGCCAACTTTCTTCCAGATCCCACCCAGTGCCACCCCTGCCATGGCAGGGACACCTCCCACTGTCCCAGGCTGCTCCCAGCCCCAGTGTCCAACCTGGCCTTGGGCACTGCCAGGGATCCAGGGGCAGCCACAGCTGCTCTGGGCACCCTGTGCCAGGGCCTGCCCACCCTGCCAGGGAACAATTCCTGATTCCCAAGATCCCAGCCAGCCCTGCCCTCTGGCACTGGGAAGCCATTCCCTGGCTCCTGTCTCTCCATACCAAAATTGACCTCCAGATACAAATCCATGGGAAAGGATGATCCATAATCTCAGTTATCCATGGAACAGCAGTGTCTGTGTGTTAAAGACTTTGTTCTCATGTTTTGGGGTTTTACAGAACCCAGCCTCTTCTTCTGCCTCCAAATTCTGCCTGGGATTAGGGTATTTTGGGGATATTTGGGACATTTGCAGGACTTGCTGTGTTTGTTTGGATTTCTGGATTTTTGGTCGATACAGGGAGACCTGACCATGCTTGTGTGTCCATCCCAGATGTTCCCACTGTGTCAATACTGCCATCAAATTGTGCCTGACTGGGATCTTGCATTGTCCAGGACCTCTCCTGGCAGAGGAAGCTCAGAGTTCTGAGTCAGAGCAGAGATGCCTCAACAAGTGCTTCATTCCTGCTCTTCCCACATAACAAAATATTTGGGAAATGTTGGCTTTGCAGAATGTGCTGTGTGCTTCCACGTTCTCATTCCAAATGTCCACATTGTCATGCCCAGAAAACTGGAGAAGACATGGAAGAGCTTTCTATGGCTCACAAGGACATTCTGGAAGATTTTTTTTCCCCATAATCCAAATGTGAAAAGTGATATTGAGACGTAAGGGACAGAAAAGGAGAGGCAAAAAGTGATGGAGGCAGGGATGAGGGAACAGGAATTGTGAGGAGGATGGGAAGAGCCCAGGTCCAGTGGAGGGGCCATGGGCAAGGTGGGCAGGGAAGTGGTTTGGGCAGAAGGATTTGGGCTCCTCTGGAATCTCAGTTTCCACCAGGGAATTTGTGTTTTATGTAAAGGAAAAAGGGGAAACCAAAGGAGGGGTCTCAGCCAAGCAACCTTGGAAAACCTTTTATTCCAGGGGGGTTGGATCTGCTGGAATTTCTCCCTGACAGCAGCAGGAGCAGGGCAGGGATTGTCCCTCTGTGCTCCAGGGCTGTGTCCAGTTGTGGCTCCTGCAGGAGAGCCCTGGAGGGGCTGCAGCGTGTCCAGGGCAGGGAAGGGAGCTGGGGAAGGGGCTGGAGGCCCAGGAGGGGCTGAGGGAGCTGGGAAGGGGCTGAGCCTGGAGCAAAGGAGGCTCAGGGGGGCCCTGGTGGCTCTGCACAACTCCTGCCAGGAGGGGACAGCCGGGGGGGTCGGGCTCTGCTCCCAGGGCACAGGGACAGGAGGAGAGGGAACGGCCCCAGACTGGGCCAGGGGAGGCTCAGCTGGGCCAGCAGCAGGAATTTCCCCATGGAAAGGGAGCTCAGGCCTTGGAACTGCCCAGGGAGCTTTGCAGTGCCCATCCCTGCAGGTGTCACCTGGAGGTGGCACTCAGAGCTCTGGGCTGGTGACAAGGTGGGCACGGGGCACAGCTGGGACTCAGTGACCTTGGCAATCTTTTCCAGCCTCAGGGATCCTGGGATTCTGGGATTCCAGATCCTGGGATTCTGGGATGAAGCAACAGCTTTTGCCACTGCCTGTGGATCTCTGCCTTTCTCCAGCCTCCCCTCAGCAAAGGGGTGCACAGGGAAGGACAAACTAAGAAATCAAAGCATTAAAAAAAAAAAAATAAAAAAAATCAGGGAACAAAGAGGGAGTGCAGGGAAGGTGGGATGGGGAGCAGTCACTCCTCCTCAACCAACACCTTCTTTTGGAGGTGCCACCTCCATGAATCTCCTCAGGCACCTCAGCTCAGAGGTCCTGGAGCCTTTCCCTGAGACCTTCCAGCCTGGCCTCAGCAGGGTCACTTCACCTCACCCCGGCACTCCCAGCCTTCCCTGTGGAATATCTCGAGGCTCCACAACCACAAATCCTAGAGAAACAATATTTAAGTTTTCGAAGACAATTGCCTTGTTTTTCAAGCCCAACCACTGGCTTGGCCCAGGGCGTGGATTTTGTGCCTGGCAACCTCCAGTCTGCACCAGAAGGGAAAATATTCCCTGCACATCCCCCCAAAGTGCCCGAATTCCTTCTCCTTTGTGTTCACTTAACCTCAACTTCCAGCCCACATAACTCCCCTCACCTCAACTATGTTCTGTGGAATAACATTGAATTGTGGTCAGCTCATTGTTGGCTCTGTTTGCCCTTGGTGTGCGACAGCCTTGGCTGGGGAGGCTGTGGAGGAGGAATCCAAGATGGGAATCCAATCCTTTGCCCACTGCTGCAGGAATAGTTTCCATTCTGGCCTCTATTTTTCACACTCTCCTGACTTTCCAAAACACTCACCTTTGGACAGGGAGTTTTCCATGGGTGGTGTTTGCCTGGAGGTGAAATTTGCTTGGGTGAGGTGAAAGCTGGAGCAAAGACGTGGCTTTCACTTTATGGGAGAGTGGAAAAACCCCACTTTGGTCGTTCCAGATTGAGGGGGGAACTGTGTAACCACGTTCCTAAGGAGGGCAAATCTGCTGAGGGTTGGGATTTGACAGCACAGCCAGAGCTGCTGGGCTCATCCCTGTGTCTGCAGGGGACAATTTGTGCCCAACAGCCCAAGCCAGCCATCACCCCAGCTCATCCCTGGCCCTTTTTTTCCCTGTGTAAGCACAAACCCAGGAGCTGGGTTAGATCCCCAAGGGGCTGGAAAAGCTCAAGTTAAATTCCTAATTGTTTATTGGAATGTGTTTCATGAGCTGGTGTGTCAGGGAGTCGTTTGCCCAGTTAAACCAGGAGAACCGAGCGGGATTGAAAGTGCTGGAATCTTCCTTGTGCTTTTCTTTTTCCCTGCTTAGAACATCTCCCTGGTGTCTGGAGGGCTTGGAGCTGGAATGGCAGCTGAGGAATCCTACATGGAGCCTGGCTTGGAGGGAAAATTACCAGACTGGTTTGGGTTGGAAGGGACCTTAAAGATCATCCCATTCCATGGGCAGGGACACTTCCATCACCCCAGGGTGCTCCAAGCCCCATCCAGCCTGGCCTGGGACACTTCCATGCTGAGAAGACACTTCCAGGTCACCTTTATTAATGAACAATAATTAGCAGCTCATCAGGAATGAACAGCAGTGGGAGAGGTGAGGAGCTGCAGCTCCACAGGAAGATGTCATTCCGTGGGTGACATTGGACAGGGAGGGGTCCCACAGCCACTGCCCCTCCCTGGGTCATTCCAGCAGCAATTCCAGAGCAGGAGCAGTGGGTGAACAACCCCAGGGATCCCTGTCTGTCTGTCTGTGCTGCAGCCTGGGGAAGGAGCAGAGCTCCCCATCCCTCTCCCTGGAGGGAATCCCACAGGGATGGCAGTTCTCCCCCAGATCCCAGCAGCATTTCAGTCGAGCCCCAGCCTTGCCCTCAGTCTGGACTTGTGTGGAGCACGAGGCCAGACCAGACAGCTCCTGAGGCCACCTCCAGCCTGGCTTTCCCATGGTCCCACAGCACATCCCAGGGCAGCTGCTGGGTGGTTTTGTCACCAGGGAGCCAAGCAGAGCCATGGATTGTTCCCTGTGCCCACTGGGACTGGGAAAGCATCTCCCCCTCTTTGGATCAGTGCTGCCCCAAATCTGCCACTCACAGAAGGTTTGGCTGTAGCTGGGCGTTTTCAGATCACCACAATCCCTGTCCCTCCTGCAAGCCCCCAGCTGCCACCCCTGCCAGGTGTTTGCTGTCCTGCTGTTGGCAGGAGGTGCCAGCCCCACGCTGGGGTTATCTGCACTGCCACTGTTATCAGCCCTGTGACCACCCGAGTGACGGTGGGGAATTCAGCCCCACCCTGAGCTCCTGCCAAATGCCTGGGAGAGACCACAGGATCCTGGAATGTCCTGAGTGGGAATAAACCCACAGGGATCATCCAGTCCCACCCCAGAGCCCCCAACAACCCCAGCCTGGGCATCCCTCGCAGCGCTGCCCAAAGGCTCCTGGAGCTCTGGCAGCCTCGGGGCCGTGCCCATTCCCTGGGGAGCCTGGGCAGTGCCAGCACCCTCTGGGGGAAGCACCTTGCCCTCCAATCCAACCCCAATCCCTCCTGGCACAGCTCCAGCTGCTCCCTGGGTGCTGTCAGGTCACAGGGAGCAGAGACCAGAGCTGTCCCTCTGAGGAGCTGCAATGGGACCTTCAGCATCTCAGAGCTCCTTGACATGGGGCCAGCAGGGAACTGAGGGCCCTGGGGCTGTTTCAACTCCACTATTTTTTGATCCTCTTTGATTTTTGTCATTCCTGGGGAGAGGTGCCATGGAGCCCCTTCTTTTCCAGCCTCTGTCACCACAGGGTTTGGGAAGCAGAAGAGCAAATCCCCCTTCTCCTGGAGCTGCTGGCACGAGCAGCTGGCAGAGGGGTCTGAGCTGTGCCTTGCAGCCTGGAGAAGGAAAAGGTCAGGGCAGCATGTGATGACCCCCTTGAGCTTCTTCCCAGCTCTGGGGGAAGCACCTTGCCCTCAAATCCAACCCCAATCCCTCCTGGCACAGCTGCAGGCTGCTCCCTGGGTGCTGTCAGGTCACAGGGAGCAGAGACCGGAGCTGGCCCTCCTTTTCCCCTCACACCAAAGTTGTACCTGCAGTGAATCTCCTCTCTGAACAGCCCAAGTGGGTCATGTCACCCTGTCCCAGGGGGGAGCAGCTGGTCCTGCAGCAATGGGACAGGGTGGGAACAGTCCAACGGGGTGAGACTGCAGGGCCAGAGGTGAGGAATGTCCTGCGGGTCAGCGAGTGCAGAGCGAGGCCAGAACCCTCTGGGGCTGACAAGTGTAATCCTGTGGTCCAGGACCAGCAATCAGCACTGGCCTCACGCAGAGGAGCTGCTGGCAAGGAATCATTCCTGAAAGTCAGCTCCCATTTCATGGCACATCTGCAACCGCTGGCAGCGTGCAGCTCCAGAGGTCACCCACATTCCCTGTGCCCAGGGAGAAGGGTCACGGAGCTGGGAGGAAGCTCAAGGGGGTCATCACATGCTGCCCTGACCTTTTCCTTCTCCAGGCTGCAAGGCACAGCTCAGATCCCTCTGCCAGCTGCTCATGGCAGCAGCTCCAGGAGAAGGGGCATTTGCTCTTCTGCTTCCCAAACCCTGTGGTGACAGAGGCTGGAAAAGAAGGGGCTCCATGGCACCTCTCCCCAGAAATGACAAAAATCAAGAGGATCAAAAAACAGTGGAGTTGAAACAGCCCCAGGGCCCTCAGTTCCCTGCTGGCCTCATGTCAAGGAGCTCTGAGATGCTGAAGGTCCCATTGCAGCTCCTCAGAGGGACAGCTCTGCTCTCTGCTCCCTGTGACCTGACAGCACCCAGGGAGCAGCTGGAGCTGTGCCAGGAGGGATTGGGGTTGGATTGGAGGGCAAGGTGCTTCCCCAGAGGGTGCTGGCACTGCCCAGGCTCCCCAGGGAATGGGCACGGCCCCGAGGCTGCCAGAGCTCCAGGAGCCTTTGGACACCCAGGGATGCCCAGGCTGGGATTGCTGGGGTGCAGAGGTCAAAGCAGGAACAGGCAGATCTGTAGGGCAGTGGTGTGACCTGAAAGAAAAAATCCCATTGGAATTTGGTAGCTGGAGCCCACTCCAGGCCTTCTACCAGGAGGGATCTCAGTGCTGCTGCTCCTGGCAGTGACATCTGGGTGACATCTGTGTCCCAGCTCTGCTCCTTGTCCCTGCTGTGACAGTGACAGGAGGTACCCCTGACCTCAGCACTGCTGCCTCCACCTCATTTACTCCATTTACTCATTTACCTCATTTACTCCATGGCCTCCCTCACACAGCTCACAGAATCCCCAGATCCCTGGGGCTGGCAAAGCCCTCCCAGCCCAGGCAGCCCCAGCTGTGCCCACCCTTGTCCCCAGCCCAGAGCTCTGAGTGCCACCTCCAGGTGACACCTCCAGGGATGGGCACTGCAAAGCTCCCTGGGCAGTTCCAAGGCCTGAGCTCCCTTTCCATGGGGAAATTCCTGCTGCTGGCCCAGCTGAGCCTCCCCTGGCCCAGCCTGAGGCCGTTCCCTCTCCTCCTGTCCCTGTGCCCTGGCAGCAGAGCCCGACCCCCCCGGCTGTCCCCTCCTGGCAGGAGCTGTGCAGAGCCACCAGGGCCCCCCTGAGCCTCCTTTTCTCCAGGCTCAGCCCCTTCCCAGCTCCTCCAGGAGGTTTTTCCTGTCCCTGGGCTTCCTGAAACTCTTCACAGCTGAAGCAGAACTCTCTCTCCCCATCTCAAATGTTCGCTCTTCCTCCTGGTCTTGAAGGAATCCTTTCCATTTTTCCCTTTTTGCTCTCCAATTTGCTTTTCCTCCCGTTTGGCCAGAGACCTCCCTGTGTCCCACAGCTCCTGCAGCTCCACTCCATGAAATATCCCTGCAGGCCACACTGCCAGGGATCCAGGGGCAGCCACAGCTCCTCGGGGCGCCCTGTGCCAGCACCTCCCCACCCTCCCAGGGCAGAACCTCTCCCTAATTTCTAACCTCACCCTATCCGTGTCAGCAGCCCCCGGTTTTGGGAAGTGTCAGAGCCCAGCATGAAGCTCATTATGCAAATGAGGCCGGCTCCGGTGCTGTTCCCCGGTAATGAGCAGCAGACCTTGCACCCTGACCTTTCCCCGCTGCTGCTTTTTCTCCTCTGCTGGCTTCGTTGGGGTTTTTTGTTTCTTTTTTTGGGGGGGCAGGGTGGATTGTTTTTGGTTTTTTTTGTTTGGGGTTTTTTTTGGTGTTGGGTTTGTTTTGTTTTGTTTTGTTCTGGGGGTTTTGGGGGTTTTTTTGTTGTTGTTGTTGTTTTTTGTTTGCTTGTTTTGTTTTGGGGCTTTTTTGTGGGTTTTTTTTGTGTTGTTTTGTTTTTGGTTTTTTGATTGGGTTTTTTGGGGGTTTTTTGTTTTGTTTTTTGTTTGTTTGTGGTTTTTTTGTTTTGTTTTGTTTTTTGGGGGGTTTTTTTGTTTGTTTTTTGGGGGGTTTTTTCGGTTGGGTTTTTTTTGGTTGGTTGGTTGGTTGGGTTTTTTTACGGCTCCGTCCTCGCCTCACCGGCCCCGAGCCGGGTGGATTGGGCACCACTGAAGGTCAGGAGCGTTTTCCTGCCGGCTCTGCCGCTGGAAGTGGCTGGAGGAGCGCTGGAGGGGGGTGTGGTTATGGCCATGCAGATGAGCTCGGGTTTGGACGCGTTCCTGCTGGAAGGAGAAGGGATGGAGCAGGGATGGAGCGGGGATGGAGCTGGGATGGAGCGGGGATGGAGCGGGGAAAGGAGCGGGGATGGAGCGGGGATGGAGCGGGAATGGAGCGGGGATGGAGCGGGGATGGAATAGGGATGGAGCGGGGATGGAGCGGGGATGGAATAGGGATGGAGCGGGGTTGGAGCGGGAAGGGAGCAGGGATGGAGCGGGGATGGAGCAGGGAAAGGAGCGGGGATGGAGTAGGGATGGAGCGGGGATGGAGCGGGGAAAGGAGCGGGGACGGAGCGGGGATGGAGCGGGGAAAGGAGCGGGGATGGAGCAGGGAAAGGAGCGGGGATGGAGCGGGGAAAGGAGCGGGGATGGAGCGGGGATGGAGCGGGGAAAGGAGCGGGGATGGAGCAGGGAAAGGAGCGGGGATGGAGCAGGGAAAGGAGCGGGGATGGAGCGGGGATGGAGCGGGGATGGAATAGGGATGGAGCGGGGATGGAGCGGGGATGGAGCGGGAATGGAGCAGGGGATGGAGCGGGAATTGAGCAGGGATGGAGCGGGGATGGAGCGGGGATGGAGCCGGGATGGAGCCGGGATGGAGCGGGGATGGAGCGGGAATTGAGCAGGGATGGAGGGATGGATGCACGGCTCTGTGGGGACACGCTGTGGCGGCTCCCGAAAGCACCAGCCGGGCTGGATGGAGCAGCACAATCCTGCTTCTCCTTGGCTGGGGGCAGGCCAGGAGGTGAGGAACCCAAAGGTGCCGGCTCAGGGGGGCAGCAGGGGCCGGGTGGTGGTGGCCAAATTCCAAGTTTGAAAAGAGGAAAATGTGGATTCCGGGTCTGCACTTGGCCTCCTGTGGTAACTCAGCTGGATTCAGAGGGATGGCCAAGGGCATCCCGGGGATGTAAATCAGGAGCCAGCCCAGCTCTGGGATTGCATCTGGAGTAACCCCAGGGATGAGCAAGGATCCCTCTGGGAGCTGGACTGGGGGAGTTATCCCCGTGCCAGGGGCTCCCTCCATACCCTGCAGCATTCCCAGCTGAGTTGTCCAGCTCCAGCTGCCCTTCCAGGGGAAATCCTTCAGAAGGAGGCTCAGGGGGGCCCTTGTGGCCTCCCTGACAGGAGAGGACAGCCATGTGGGGGGGAGGTCGGGCTCTGCTCCCAGGTGTAATAAATCAAAAGCTAAATTTGCCAATTTATCAAGCAATACAGCCAATTTATTAATTGGTTTGATGAAAGGGTGAGCAGTGACACCTCTGGGTGCACAAGGGTCTCTGCCCCAAACAACACATGAATCTGCTCTCAAGCTGTGCTCTTCTTACACCATTCCAGGCACTCCACTTCCCCAAGTTCTCAATCATTTTCTGCTTGCCTTTCTTCATAATCAGCAGTTGTGGTTTGTGAAGATTTGTCGGGGAGGTGGTCTGATATTTCTGATATTTCTCCAATCTCCCATTCTTCTTTTAAAACATCTTTTCCCACCAGCATTGGTTTTGGTTGTACAGTTTGCTTAAACAAGAATATATTCTGTCAGTCAGCAGACATTTTGCAAGCTTTTTCTTGGTTATTACACAACTTAAGCCTGTCTGCATGGGGCCCCTCTCAAAAACTTATTAAAAAATTATTAATAAACTTTATTAAAAGTCAGCATGTTATATCTTTGTAGGGCCTTTCGGTTTGTTAGTCTTACTTCCCCTTATTAAAGAATTGCAAATTCTTCTATACAAAAAAAAAAGAAAAAAAATTATAACTTGTACAAAGAATAGTTTAAAACTTATACTACAAGATTCTTTAAGGCTTATATTAATTACTTGCAAACAATTACAATTTTGTTGTTACAACAAACTGGTTTTTATTATAATAATATATTATATTTATATTTATATTTATATTTATATTTATATTTATATTTATAATAATCCCATGGTCTTTGTCCACACTGCCCATAGACACAGCTGCTGTTTGATTGACACGAATGACAATTTGATTTCTCACACAGGGCACAGGGACAGGAGGAGAGGGAACGGCCTCAGGCTGGGCCAGGGGAGGCTCAGCTGGGCCAGCAGCAGGAATTTCCCCATGGAAAGGGAGCTCAGGCCTTGGAACTGCCCAGGGAGCTTTGCAGTGCCCATCCCTGGAGGTGTCACCTGGAGGTGGCACTCAGAGCTCTGGGCTGGGGACAAGGTGGGCACAGCTGGGGCTGCCTGGGCTGGGAGGGCTTTTCCAACCTTAGGGCGATGCCTTGGGAAGGCTGAGCTGGAACAGAGACTGGACAGAGCTCAGAGAATAAAGCAGATATTTATTAAAAGGCCTTTAAGGGAACACCTTGGACAGCAGAAGAGCCTGGCCAGGGCTACACCCAAGGTGGACCCAAAATGGTCACAAAATGGTCACAAAATGGTCACAAAATGGACCCAAAATGGACACAAAATGGACACAAAATGGACCCGAAATGGACACAAAATGGACACAAAATGGACCCCTGGTCACGAGGTCTCACACTTTGATCAGTTTGGGTCCATTTGCACATTGGGGTTTCATTGTCCAGTTCCAGCTCCAGGTTCTGCAGTCCCACCCTTCTTGTTTTCTCTCTCCAGCCACCCTTGTTTGTGCTTTGGGGCCTGAACACTTGTCCCAGCTGTGCTTGGTGTGCAGCAGGAGCAGGATTTGTTTTGTGTCCCTGCTCTGTGCAGAGCTGAGTGACCCTGAATGTGAGGCTGAGAGCTGCACCCTGGGCAGCACAGAACCTGAAATACATCAAAGATAAAACTGAAGGAGTCCTGGGGTTCTCCTGTGATTCCCTCTCCAGCCCCTTCCCCAGCTCCATTGCCCATTATGGGAGTTCCAGTCCCATGGGACAAACCACCCAAATTCTCAAAAGTGTTTTGGTTCTGATTTAAATATGGATAACACCTCTTGAAGATTTACACTTTCCTTTGCTTTCCTGAAGGAGACTCAGCAAATCCTTTGAATTTATGGAATACATGGTGGTCCTGTCCCCAGGAAACCTGGCCTTGGGCACTGCCAGGGATCCAGGGGCAGCCACAGCTGCTCTGGGAATTCTATTCCAGGGCCTGCCCACCTTCCCAGGGAGGAATTTCTTCCTAATATCCCATCTAATTCCATTCTCTGTCAGTTTAAAATCATTGTCCCTCATCAAAGGACAGGTTAAAGCACCTGCTCACACTTTAGAGCATTCCAGACAGGAATGTATCCACCATTCCAGCTAAATGCTCAAAATGCCTTTCCTTTATGGGGTCAGAGCATCACTTCCTTCTATTTAGCCATTTCTTCATGGCCTGCTTGGTTTATAGTTTATTTTTTTATAGGTTTTTTGTTTAATAGGTTTTTTGTTTTCTGGTTTTTTAATCTACATGTGCAAAAAGCAGGAGGATCCCATTTTGGGTCACCGTGGACTGTTGACATGGATTTTTGTTGACATGGACGTTTTGTTGACATGGACTTTTTTTACTGGAATGATATCCAAAGGGAAAGATAAACATTTTCCCTTTTTAATTGTCCCTAATTTTAATTGTCCCTTCCAGTAGGAAATGGTATTGAGAGCAATGATTCCAACTGGAGCTGGGGCCTGCATCCTGTGGGCTGCTCCAAGAAAAAAACCAAGGGGCGTCCCACTGCCCTGATTTATGGGCAAATGTGTCTCTGGATGAGATTAAATCCTCTCCTGCTTCCCTGGCGAAAGTGCCCCAGATATTTTTCTGTCTAACCAGGCTCCCTCTCGTTTCTCAGGATGTTTAGGCAGAGCTGGAGGTCAAACAAATGGCTCTGCACTCAGCCAGGCTGAGACGGAGCCTTTGGAGCAAGGAATGGGAACAAATCTCCTCCCCACAGGTTTGGGTTCCTGATAAGTGGGGACACGAGTGTCACATCACTCCCCAGCCCACTCTTGACCATTTGTGGGTTTAGTTCTGATATTCTCAGCAATATGTGGAATATTTATCAAAATCGAAACCAGAATAAAGCACAAAATAGGAAGTTTTAGGGATCAGTTTTAAGAGAAATTCTGGGTTTGATGAGAGATTTAAGACCTCCCTTCTGGGGTTAAATTACTCCGGGTGAACCCTGAGCTGTGGGATCTGTGTTTGTATTTTAATGATGCAGAATTTGATCGTTCTGGGTGTGGGTTGGCAAAATCAACCCCCAGAGATGGGGACCCCTCCAGTTCAAGGCTCTTTGTCTTCAGCCAAACTGTCCAAATCATTCCACGATTTGGAATTTGGATTTTGGGGTTGTTCTGGAGCAGTTTGCCAGGAGGAACCTTTCCATTTGGGGTCAGCACTCATGGCACAGCACTGAAATCCCAGCTCAAATGGGAGTGGATCAACATGAGGAACACCCAGAGCTGAAGCTCAGCTCCTTCCACAGATGAATGAGTGGGATGCAGAGTTTGCATCCAGGTTTGGATTTGTATTTGAGGGAATTCCTGTCAGAAAGGTCAGAAAGGTCTCCTTATCAAACAAAATTCCTGAGTTACATCCCTGAAGAGGGGAGTGCTGGCTTTCCCCTTGGAATATCTTTTAGGATAACCTCAGTGGAGACACACATGCAAAACCAGGAGTCTGTCCCGTGAAATCCTCTGATTCCCAGCTCCACAGGGACAACAAGCTGAAGGTCACAGGAGCAGACAAACAAATAAACACCCACTTGACTCCAGACTCTTGGATGTTTGTGGGACCAAATCCTGACTTTCAGCTGGAATCTGGTGTCTATTACAACCAATTTGCCTTAGGAAACTCGTGCTGGGTTTTTTCCTGCCACTAGAACAGCAGCAAATTCCTGAAAATCAAACTCCAGGATTGCCCTCCCAAGTCTGGCACTGCACACACTCCCAGATTTACACACATGCCAAGGTCTGCAGACACACCGTGAAAAATCTGATTTGTTTTCAAACTGAACACGAATTTTGATGAAAATGGTGATTCCTGATCTTTGTTCCATCCTCAGATCAGCGAGAGGCAGCGCCAGAAATACTCAACTCATGGTTCTTAAATGTGGCACTGGAACAAAAGAAAAAAAGCAGGATCAAAAGGCACTTCCATGACGTTGGTGGGATAAATGTAAAAGCCAGGCATTTCTGGCCATCACCCTGAGAGCATTGCAGAAATTCCAAGGTGAATCAACACCTCCTGGCTTTATCCTGGAGCTCTTTCTGGAGCCTTCCATGGAGACGCCAGGACGCGTTTCTAGAGAGCTGGACACGAGCAGCTCCAGCAGGGCAATTATCCGCAGGGAATCCAATTAAAAGATTACTGCTCTCCAGCCAGGCTGTTCTAGAGATGCACAGAATTATCTGTTGAAATCCCTCAGGCAGCTTACCCGGAATAACCTTCCCCTGGATCCACTCCAGCTCCCAGGGGAGGCTCCGGCTCAGGAAATCATCTCCGTGCGGAGCAGCGCTCCAGCTCCAGCTCCAAGTCAGGCACGGGCTGCAGTGAGAGGCAATTCCCAGCAGGATGAAGGGAACTGCACCCTCCCTGTCTCCCTGAGCACAGAGGAACGGCAGTGGGAAGGTTCCAGAGGATCTCAGGGAGCTGGGAGGAGGCTGCTGGAAACCTCTGCGGATTTGCTTTCCTCTTCGCGGAATGATTTGGGTTAGGAGGGATCCTGAAGATCACCCCATTCCCACCCCTCTGCCATGGCAGGGACACCTTCCACCACCCCAGGCTGCTCCAAGCCCCAGTGTCCAACCCGGCCTGGGACACTGCCAGGGATCCAGGGGCAGCCACAGCTGCTCTGGGAATTCTATTCCAGGGCCTGCCCACCCTGCCGGGGAGCAATTCCTTCAGATGGGGTTCTGCTCAAACACTCGCTCCTTTCAGGCTGTTTTCTTGCTTTAAAACTTCTAATGTGTGGTTCTAGCAGTTATTTATGACAAGCACAGGCACCACTCAGGAACATCGAGGTCACCTTAGAAGGGTTGTGGGTTTTCCCTGAAGATTCTTTTGTAGGAATTCTGTCTATTCGAACAGAAAATGTGTCTAAGAATCATGGGATGGTTTGGGTTGGAAAGGATCTTAAGGATCATCCCATTCCCACCCCCTGCCCTGGCAGGGACACCTCCCACTGTCCCAGGCTGCTCCCAGCCCCAGTGTCCAACCTGGCCTTGGGCACTGCCAGGGATCCAGGGGCAGCCACAGCTGCTCTGGGCACCCTGTGCCAGGGCCTGCCCACCCTGCCAGGGAACAATTCCTGATTCCCAAGATCCCAGCCAGCCCTGCCCTCCTTCATCTTACAACCATTCCCCCCCCCACCCCAAATGGAACTCCAACCCATTTCTCCTCCCTGACTCTTCAGTAATAAGAATAAAATAATCATTAAAAATAAAAGGGATTAAGATACATAAATTTGTGAGTTCCTACGTCTGGTTTGCAACCTGGTCTAGGGGATGTGCCCTTCCCATGGCAGTGGGAACAAAATGAGAATACCAGGAATGACTCCATGCCCTCCTGGAGCACGGGAACACCCAGAGTTCTGGAGTGCAGGTTATCTCCCAAATCCCACACCCCCCCACGCTGGGAGCCATCCCAGCGAGGGAGATGACCCCACACGACCAAGCAGACCAGCACCAGGACTTCCCCTGGCTTCCAGAACCTTCCCCTGAAGGAGCTGGTGCTGGACAGGGGGTACTGGGAAGCCAGCCCAGCTCAGAGCAGGCTCAGTGCAGAACGCAGAGCATTCCCAGGGGTGCCAGGTCTCCTGGGTGCCCTCACCCTGGAGCCCAGGCTGGATGCCAGGGCAGGGATGGCCTCTGCCTGCCCCTCCAGCTGTGAGGATTTTCTGCTGGAGGCAGGAGCCGGGTTGCAAGACCCGTTTGCACAACAGGATCTCAAATGGGCCCAAGGTCAGGGCAGGGGGAGGAAACAAGAAAGGAGGAATGCTCCTGTGCTCACGCAACACATCCCAGGTTTCACAGGCAGGGATTTCTTAACTCCTGTGCTGACGCCCTTGTTTGCCTTCCCTGTGTTGGAAATGATCAGCTCTCCTTGCCTTTAACCGTGTGGGAAGCCCCACATAACCCCGAGTCTCCGGGTTTTGTGAGGCCTTGGGATGAGTTTTGGCTTCTTAACTCCTGTGCTGACGCCCTTGTTTGCCTTCCCTGTGTTGGAAATGATCAGCTCTCCTTGCCTTTAACCGTGTGGGAAGCCCCACATAACCCCCAGTCTCCGGGTTTTGTGAGGCCTCGGGATGAGTTTTGGCCTCTGTGGCCTCCCGGGATGGTTGTGTGTCAAACTGAGGTTTTTTCCTGCCAAAATAAACAGCAGTGGAAATGGAACTTTCTCCGACAGTCGGGCTCAGAAGATGCCACTGCAGGAGTTCGTGTGGGGTGGCTGCTCTGGTTTTCTGGGTCGTTCAAATGTCCTGACCCGGCCTTTGCTTTCCCTCTGACTGCAGCACCCACTGGGTCCACAGTCCCAGGACTCCATCACAGTCCCAGAATGGGAATGAGCCTCTCTGGGCTGTATCAAGTTAAAAACAACCAGCACTTCTTTAGTAGTCATCTACAGGGCACAGCAAGCCCAGAAGATGCAGCAGTTCTAGACCTGACATTTCTGCCAAACTCTGAGCTCAGCACAGGTTGTACCCAGTGGCCAGGTGCTCATCCCAGAATTCTGGCAGGATGTGTTCCTCCTGTTCCTGTCTGTGGCACAAACACAGCCCGGACCTCACCAGTAACACCATCCCAGAATCCTGGAATTGTTATGGTTGGAAGGGACTTCTGGAGATCACCCAGTCCAACCCCCCTGCCCAGGCAGGGCCACTCTGAGCGGGTGACACAGGGACACATCCAGGTGGGCTTGGGATGTCTCCAGAGAGGGGGAATCCATCACCTCCCTGGGCAGCTGTTCCAGGGCTCCATGGAAAGACATCCTTCCTCAGGTTGAGGTGGAACTCCAGCCCATTTCTCCTCCCTGACACTTTAGTAACAAGAATAAAATAGTAATTAAAATAGAAGAGATTAAGATACATAAACTTCTGAGTTCCTGTGTCTGGTTTGCAACCTGGTCCAGGGGATGTTCCCTTCCCATGGCAGTGGGAACAAGAGGAGAATACCAGGAAAAGCTTCCAACAGAACAAGGTTCAGGAGTGTCCTGGATTTTTTCAGAGCCCAGCAGGGCTGGGATTTAATCCTGGACTTCAGCCCTCTGTCTTCTAAACAGCCGTGTTTTAAAATCTGTCATGCTAAAGAGTCAGGGAAGCAGTGGAATTCTCTTGCCCATGGGGATCAGGCCACTTGTTTTCCTGAGGAAATATGGAAACAGATCCTTCACTGCTCCATCCACTTCTCAGGAATAATTCTGTAATTCCATGAACATGTGGGTTACCAACACCACACTCCATGAAAGTGGGTGTTGATGGGAGCTTAACTGCAGTTTATGCTCTCCAGGTGCTGTTCCATCCCAGTTCCCCATGGAATTCCATGAACTTCACTTGAGGGAAGAACCAGTTTGGTTTTGATCCGTGCCGGCGGGGCTGGAACCAAAGCCAGCCCAAGTATCCCTGCGCCTCCATCCTGATCCCCCTCGCAGCTGCCATCAAACCCACTCTGAACATCCATGGAATACACCAACATCCATGGAACACACCAACGTCCATGGAACACACCAATGTCCATGGAATACACCAACATCCATGGAATACACCAACATCCACAGAATACACCAGCATCCATGGAACACACCAATGTCCATGGAATACACCAACATCCACAGAATACACCAATGTCCATGGAATACACCAATGTCCATGGAATACACCAACATCCATGGAATACACCAACATCTGTGGAATACACCAACATCTATGGAATACATCAAAATTCATGGAATACACCAACATCCACAGAATACACCAATGTCCATGGAATACACCAACATCCATGGAATACACCAATGTCCATGGAATACACCAACATCCATGGAATACACCAACATCTGTGGAATACACCAACATCTATGGAATACATCAAAATTCATTTAATACACCAACATCCATGGAATACATCATGTCCATGGCATACACTAACATCCATGGAATACACCAACATCCATGGAATACATCAACGTTCATGGAATACACCAACGTCCATGGAATACACCAACATCCATGGAATACACCAACGTCCATGGAATACACCAATGTCCATGGAATACACCAAACTCCATGGAACACACCAACATCCATGGAATACACCAATGTCCATGGCATACACCAACATCCATGGAATACACCAACATCCATGGAATACACCAATGTCCATGGCATACACCAACATCCATGGAATACACCAACATCCATGGAATACACCAATGTCCATGGCATACACCAACATCCATGGAATACACCAATATCCATGGAATACACCAAAATTCATGGAATACACCAAAGTCCATGGAATACACCAATGTCCATGGAATACACCAACATCCATGGAATACACCAAAGTCCATGGAATACACCAACATACACCAACATGAAATACACCAACATTCCACAGCATCCTGTGGAATACACCAACATCTATGGAATACACCAGCATCTGTGGAATACACCAATGTCCATGGGACACACCAATGTCCATGGAACACACCAATGTCCATGGAACACACCAATGTCCATGGAATACACCAACATGAGGATGTCCCTCCTGGCTCAGCCAGGAGTCCAAGAGGGACACTGTGGCACACAAAGCACCCTGAGGGGTCAAGTTGTGATTTCTCTTATGAGCTCCAAAGAACCTTCTAGAAAGGCTCTGGCTGCTCCCCTGCCCTCCCCTTTTTATTCCCTGTGTCCCATCTGAAGCACCATGAAGTCCCAGCACCTTTGCCCCAGAAGGGAAGGTCTGACAGGAGCATCCAGGTGACCTTTGCATCCTTCCTTGGTCTCCTCTGCTTCCCACAGACAGCTAGATCCCCATCTGCATTTTCTTCCTTCTCCCACCTTCCTCTTTCCTGCCTCTCCCTCCCCTTTCCCAGACAGGGTGGGGAGGTTTTAGGTGAAGAAATCCATCGAGGGGATGGGCAAACCTGAGGGATTAAGGAAGGACATGCAAGTGAGGCAAGCATGTGGTCACACCTCCCCAGACTAATCCTCTGCTGGGGCTGGACACGATGTCCTTTTACTCAAACCCTCTGGATGCATTTTCCCTCTATGAATCAACTTCTTTTGGAATGTTTGCACCTCCAGTGTCCACGAAGGTTGCACAACTTAGCAGCGTGAAGGGAGAAGGGGATCAGGTGAATCAGGAGACTCAGGACTTGGATCCAGCTTCCAGGCCACTGCGGTGAGGAGATGAAAGGAGAAGGAATGAAAAGCAGGAGTGCTGCTGTGGGAATTCAGCCCTGTCAGACACTGAGCTGTCCCTGCCCACGGGAGCTGTGGCAATCAGCAGGGCCCTGCTCTCCTGCCAAACCTGGGGCTGAAACTGCTGCTCTGCCTCCCTCCCTCTGCTTTGGGAAAACAGACTTGACAGGAAAATTGGGATTCAGCAGGGCTGCCTCTCCCAGTTTCCATTCCCTGGAAACCCCAGGCTCTGGAGGGGTTGACTGTGACAAATGGCAGGTGGGATGGGATGGCTGTGACCACTGCACACCTGGGCTGCAGGTTCTGGGAACTGTTTCCCACTGCAACCCTAAATAAAACCTCAGGTCTCCCTGAGGCCAAACCACAAACCTTTGGCCCTCTGGTACCATCTGCAGCCTCACTTGCTTGTCTCTGGAGTCTTGTGTGGAAGTGGAGAGAACCTGGAATCACTGAATGATTTAGGTTGGAAAAGACCTGTAGGATCATGGAGTCCAACCTGTAACAGCACCACCAAGTCCACCCCAAAACCATGTTCCAAAGGCTCTACACGGCTTTGAAATCCCTCCAGGGATCTGTCTATTGGGCAGCCCCTGCCAAGGCCTGAGCACCCTTTCCATGGGGAAATTCCTGCTGCTGGCCCAGCTGAGCCTCCCCTGGCCCAGCCTGAGGCCGTTCCCTCTCCTCCTGTCCCTGTGCCCTGGCAGCAGAGCCCGACCCCCCCCCCCGGCTGTCCCCTCCTGGCAGGAGTTGTGCAGAGCCACAAGGGCCCCCTGAGCCTCCTTTTCTCCAGGCTCAGCCCCTTCCCCAGCTCCCTCAGCCTCTCCTGGGCCTCCAGCCCCTTCCCAGCTCCCTTCCCTGCCCTGGACATGCTCCAGCCCTTCAAGGTCTCTCTTGTGAGGGCCTACCATGATTCTTCAGTGAGGCTTCAGCTCCACAGGTTGTGTTTATCCCAGCAAATGCCAGGACAACAAAAAACCCTTTTGAATGTGATGGATCAGGATCCACTTTTATTTCCAGGACTCAGTGTGTGGCTGTCAAGTGTGCAAAGATCAGAGCAGAGGGCCCAGCTCACAGCCTGGACAAGGGACAGCAGGGCTTCCACACCACCACTGCTGCTGGTTCCAGCCACTGATGGCAGAGGAGCTCTGGATTCAGGTTTTCCACTCCATGGAAGCAGAGGGGAGGTGGGGACAGACAGCACCTTGCTGTTTGATTGTCTTTGGTGACATTTGTACTTCTCATATACCTCAGAGCCCCTGCCAGGGCTTAAAGGGGATACAAGAAGGTTGCAGAGGGACTGGGGACAAGGGCTGGAGGGACAGGAGCCAGGGAATGGCTCCCAGTGCCAGAGGGCAGGGCTGGCTGGGATCTTGGGAATCAGGAATTGTTCCCTGGCAGGGTGGGCAGGCCCTGGCACAGGGTGCCCAGAGCAGCTGTGGCTGCCCCTGGATCCCTGGCAGTGCCCAAGGCCAGGTTGGACACTGGGGCTGGGAGCAGCCTGGGACAGTGGGAGGTGTCCCTGCCATGGCTGGGGTGGCACTGCGTGATCTTCAAGACCCCTTCCAACCCCAACCATTGAAAAAAAAAAACAAACCCCAAGCAATTAAACCAACCAATTAACCCCAAAACTCTCAAGCCATGACTGTCAGTCATATACTTTGCCTTTCATGATGTTTTGAAATGTTTTGAGCAGACATTGCCCTCAGGTACCCACAGGTTGTTGCAGTTCAGCTGCAGCACCAACATTTTCATTACAGCTGAAAGAATGGGGAACCCCCCAATATTTCAAAGGGATCAGTGTGGGCACCTCGAGTTTCTCTTCCCCTCTGAGGGACACACACCCCTGAGCATTTCAGGCGTCACATCTGCTCTTCCCAGCCAGAAGTATCCGTGTTTGCTTTTTCAGTTCAACGCTCTGTGCAGCCAACACCCTCATTTATCCCCTGAAGCTTTTGCAAGAGCAAGGCACAAAACCATAGCAACAGAGCTGGGCACTGCAGCCTCCTCCTGCCTCGGATTTCTCCATCCCTGCAGCCTGGGCTGAGGCTGCAGAGTTTTTCTTGGCAGGACCTCATTGCTCTCCACCACTCCCTGAGCAGAGGGCACAGCAAGGTCTCTGCTGCCCTGTCCCAAGAGAAAGGAGGAGAGGAAATGGCCTCAAATTGCACCAGGGCAGGCTCAGCTTGGAGATTGGGAAAGGAAATTTCCCCGACAGAGTGGTCAGGCCTTGGGATGAGCTGCCCAGGGAGGTTTGGAGTCCCTGGAATTGTCCCAGAGGAGTCTGGATGTGGCCCTTGGGGACAGGGTTTGGGTGCTGCTGGATGACCATGAAAGCCTCCTGGTGACTCTGGGATTCTGTGACTCTGGGGTTTTCCTTTAGCCACAAAGGCCCATCCCTGGTGTCCCTCCCCACCAGGAATTGAGGGCAGTGCATCCTGATGTGGCCTCTGACCTTCAGCTGTGGAGTTCTTGGAATATTTAGAGACAGGTTTTGACCAGATTTGAATATCTTGGGGGCAGCCTGTCTGGAAAGCAGCAACATTGCAGCAGATCAGCTGTTCCTCTGATCCTGTGGGAAAAGATGGGGGTCAAACAAACCCAAAGTGTCATAACTCTTAATCTTTAACATTAAATGAAGTCTCAGCATCTCTCAAGACACCAAAATGCCCCAATGCTTGACCCACTCAGCAGTCAAAGACCCCAAAAGATGGAAGAATTGTTCCATAGGAAAGAAGCAATTCCAAAGGGTTTCCTCAGTTAAAAAGAAAACTCAGCCTGGACAGGGCAAGGCATCCAAAGTGCAAAGTTTGTTTATTGTAGATGATGCAGGGAAACAATAGAATATTGGGAGAGAAAGGGATCAAGCGCACTGAAAACTCCTCTGAGGGGAGACATCTGGGGGAAAATCGTTATTAATAACAACCTTCAGAAGAATCACAGACTCATTTCGGTGGGAAAAGGCCTCCAGATCATGACCCTCTGCTCCCTGGGACAGGGACAGCACCCAGGGAGAGGCTGCAGCTGTGCCAGGAGGGATTGGGGTTGGATTTGAGGGCAAGGTGCTTCCCCCAGAGCTGGGAGGAAGCTCAAGGGGGTCATCACATGCTGCCCTGACCTTTTCCTTCTCCAGGCTGCAAGGCACAGCTCAGATCCCTCTGCCAGCTGCTCGTGCCAGCAGCTTCAGGATAAGGGGCATTTGCTCTTCTGCTTCCCAAACCCTGTGGTGACAGAGGCTGGAAAAGAAGGGGCTCCATGGCACCTCTCCCCAGAAATGACAAAAATCAAGAGGATCAAAAAACAGTGGAGTTGAAACAGCCCCAGGGCCCTCAGTTCCCTGCTGGCCCCATGTCAAGGAGCTCTGAGATGCTGAAGGTCCCATTGCAGCTCCTCAGAGGGACAGCTCTGGTCTCTGCTCTCTGTGACCTGACAGCACCCAGGGCATGGCTGGAGCTGTGCCAGGAGGGATTTGGGCTGGATTGGAGGGCAAGGTGCTTCCCCCAGAGGGTGCTGGCACTGCCCAGGCTCCCCAGGGAATGGGCACGGCCCCGAGGCTGCCAGAGCTCCAGGAGCCTTTGGGCAGCACTGCCAGGGATGCCCAGGGGGGATTGTTGGGGCTCTGGGCAGGGACAGGAGCTGCACTGGACGATCCCTTCCCACTCAGGAGTTCCACGATTCCATTATTCCATGAGATCAGGAGCATTTTCCTTGGCATTTGTCTCCATTCCTGACCAATATTAGGGGTTTCACCTTTCCTGCCCAAGGCATTTGTCTGCTCCTCCTCCTGTTCAATCATTCCCACCCTGTCTGTCCTTGACCACCTCTCTGCTCTCCAGACTCAGCAAACCCTGAGCAAAGTGACCTTCAGGGGGACACACAGCAGACTGGGATTATTCAGGGAATCTTTGGGTTTTTTTGGAACAGGCCTTGCCAGGAACAGCTGGTAGAAGAGAGGGGTTGAGGGAGGGATAAATTTCACATTATTGGCAGTTATTCCCGAACTTGAGAACTTCCAGGCTCCTTTCTCATTTCCATATCCAGATAAAAGAGCTCCAAGTGACTTTATCCAGCTGGGAGCAGCCAGGGAATGTCTGTGCACAGCACGGGGAGGTCCCTCTGGGCTTCCTCAGAGCACACAGAAGCTGTGCCAGCTCCCTGGACTTACATCCAGGGGCAAAGCCAAGGGAACCTGCCAGGAAAAGTGTGGGATCAGGAGGAAATGCTGCCAGCAGCTCCTCCCTGTGCTGGGAGGTTTCAAGCTCAGAACATCTCCAGGAGCAAGGAGAGCAGTAACTCTGCTGAGGGTTTCCTCAGGGATCAGCACTTTTCCACAGCAGGGGCAAATCTCCCTCTCTCTGGGATGTGCTGTGGGTTCAGGGTCACTCCACAAGATGACATTTCTCAGGCAGGACCGGCTGTAAAATGAAAATGTCCTTTTTTACAGCAAGCCTGTCCCAGCCCAAGTGCTTGGGGAGCATTTTTCACCTCAATCCCACCATAATCCCCCTCCTTGGATGCTGCTGGTGCTGCTCCTGATGTGATCTCATTTCCCTGAGCAAATTCCTGCTCTCTCAGGCGTCTCAGAGCCTCTGCGAGGTGTCAGCATGTGCTGATTGCCAGAAAGAAAGTCAGTGCTCAATCACTCTCCTTTTTTCTCTTTTGGTTTGGTTTTCTGGGGTTTTTTTAGGGAGTTTTTGTCTCTTCCTCCTCCAGCTCATAAGTGAGGTGCCCACAGAGCAGAGCTCTGAGAGGGAAAGGAAAGGAAAGGAAAGGAAAGGAAAGGAAAGGAAAGGAAAGGAAAGGAAAGGAAAGGAAAGGAAAGGAAAGGAAAGGAAAGGAAAGGAAAGGAAAGGAAAGGAAAGGAAAGGAAAGGAAAGGAAAGGAAAGGAAAGGAAAGGAAAGGAAAGGAAAGGAAAGGAAAGGAAAGGAAAGGAAAGGAAAGGAAAGGAAAGGAAAGGAAAGGAAAGGAAAGGAAAGGAAAGGAAAGGAAAGGAAAGGAAAGGAAAGGAAAGGAAAGGAAAGGAAAGGAAAGGAAAGGAAAGGAAAGGAAAGGAAAGGAAAGGAAAGGAAAGGAAAGGAAAGGAAAGGAAAGGAAAGGAAAGGAAAGGAAAGGAAAGGAAAGGAAAGGAAAGGAAAGGAAAGGAAAGGAAAGGAAAGGAAAGGAAAGGAAAGGAAAGGAAAGGAAAGGAGTCAGACTTTGGGTGTTGAGCAGCCTGACTGCTCAGTGCTCACCTCTTGTGCCCAGATCAGCAAAAGAAATTATTGCTCTTATCACTGCTGGTGCTACTGGTTCATTCATAGAAAAATGGAATGATTTGGGTTGGAAGGGATGTTAAAGTACGGGATCATCTCATTCCACTGTCCCAGGCTGCTCCAAGCCCCATCCTGGCCTTGGGCACTGCCAGGGATCCAGGGGCAGCCACAGCTGCTCTGGGCACCCTGTGCCAGGGCCTGCCCACCCTCCCAGCCAAGAATTATTCTCTAATAATTCTTAATATCATTATTATTATTATTTAACAGAGTTCATCTTTACTCTTCTGGCTCACCAAAAATGGAGCTGCATCCCTGACTATCCCCAGGAAAGCTCTTTTGCAATATCTCAGCTGGCAGCAATCAGCACAAAGGCTCATTCCCAGATCCGACAGGATGACTGATGCAAGCTGTCAGCCAATATTTGACTTTCCAGGTGAGATTAGATTTAGCTTTTAATTTAATATAAACATAAAGCGTGCAGTGCAAGGCACTTATTTCAAAGGCAGCTGCTGCCAGCCTTGTGCAGGCTGGAGGCACCTTAAAGACATCCCTGCTCTTTTTGGGGAGTTTCATCCCGTTATCCAGTGGAGCTGGAAAATCCTGAGTGTTCTGAATCTCCTCAGGGAAGGACACAGCAAAGGTAAGTTGCTGTTAGCAAGTCTGTTTCCTCTTGAAAAGCGATAGCAATTTTGGCTGGAAATCAAGGAAAAAGCAGATTTTACAGACAGTAAAGGCAGTTTGTATTTCTATTTTCTCATTTAGTTTCATTAATTGCCTTTGTCCCCTATATCTGAGCAGGTGTGAGGGTATAACTGCAGAGGGGTTAACTGCACGTGTACCTGAATCCCTGTGTGCACACAAGGCTGGATTCCTGAATTCCTGAATGGAAAGACATCCCAAATTTCTTATTAGCAATGAAAATTCACTGCCTCTTCCCGTTGGAGGCAGCAAACTCCTCGTTCTTGAGGATTGGACTGGGAACAAAGGGATTTGGGGGGAAGATTCCCAAAGGTTTTAGGGCTTGGTTGGCCTCGAGAATGGAAGGAATTGCCCACATTAAAGTGGGACAGCCTGGGTGGGAATGGGCTCTGGTGGGAATGGGATCCTGTGGGAATGGGATCAGTGTGGGAATGGGATCAGTGTGGGAATGGGATCTGGTGGGAATGGGATCTGTGTGGGAATGGGATCAGTGTGGGAATGGGATCAGTGTGGGAATGGGATCTGTGAGGGAATGGGATCTGGGTGGGAATGGGATCTGAGTGGGAATGGGATCTGATGGGAATGGGATCTGTGGGGGAATGGGACCTGTGGGGGAATGGGATCTGTGTGGGAAGGGGATCAGTGTGGGAATGGGATCTGTGTGGGAATGGGATCTGGGTGGGAATGGGATCTGGGTGGGAATGGGATCAGTGTGGGAATGGGATCTGTGTGGGAATGGGATCAGTGTGGGAATGGGATCTGATGGGAATGGGATCAATGCGGGAATGGGATCTGTGTGGGAATGGGATCTGGGTGGGAATGGGATCTGGGTGGGAATGGGATCAGTGTGGGAATAGGATCTGTGTGGGAATGGAATCTGAGTGGGAATGGGATCTGGTGGGAATGGGATCTGGTGGGAATGGGATCAGTGTGGGAATGGGATCCGGTGGGAATGGGATCTGTGTGGGAATGGGATCAGTGTGGGAATGGGATCTGGGTGGGAATAGGACCTGGTGGGAATGGAATCTGTGTAGGAATGGGATCTGTGTGGGAATGGGATCCGGTGGGAGTGGGATCTGGTGGGAATGGGATCCGGTGTGAATGGGATCTGTGTGGGAATGGGCTCTGGTGGGAATGGGCTCTGTGTAGGAATGGGATCAGTGTGGGAATGGGATCCGGTGTGAATGGGATCTGGTGGGAATGGGATCCGGTGTGAATGGGATCTGTGTGGGAATGGGGTCTGATGGGAATGGGATCTGTGTGGAAATGGGCTCTGGTGGGAATGGGATCTGTGTAGGAATGGGATCTGTGTGGGAATGGGATCTGGTGGGAATGGGATCTGGGTGGGAATGGGATCTGAGTGGGAATGGGATCAGTGTGGGAATGGGATCTGGGTGGGAATGGGATCTGAGTGGGAATGGGATCTATGTGGGAATGGGATCTGTGTGGGAAGGAATGCTGGAGGGGGATTCTCCTCCTGTGGGTCACATATCTGGTTCATGGGGTCTGAGCAGCACTGGGGTCTGAATTTTGGGAAAAATGGGATCTAAGGTGGCTTTGCAGCACCAGGCAGTGTCTCTGCACCTTTGGGGACTGTCCCAAATGGTCCCTGAGGCCACTCCAGGGATGGAATCTCAGCCTCCACATCCCTCCCATGGCTTTGTCTCCTCCTGAGGAGAAATCCTTCTTCTCCTGGAGTTTCACCTCTGTAGGGAAGGGACAGTGCCACGAACCCTGTGACAGGGCCATGGTGGCCTTCACCAAAGTGTCCCACAGAGCAAAGGGACCAGAGTGGGCAGCAGGATGAGCAGAGGGATGGAGCAGCTCTGCTGGGAGGAAAGGCTGGCAGAGCTGAGATTGTTCAGCCTGGAGAGGAGAAGCTTTGGGCTGAGCTCAGGGTGGCCTTGCAGGGCCTGAAGGAGCCCCAGGAAACCTGGAGAGAGACAATTGCCAAGGGCTGAAGGGACAGGAGCCAGGGAATGGCTTCAAACTGAAAAATTGACAAGTTTAGGTGGGATGTTGGGAAAAAATCCTTCCCTGGTAGGGTGGGCAGGCCCTGGAATAGAATTCCCAGAGCAGCTGTGGCTGCCCCTGGATCCCTGGCAGTGCCCAAGGCCAGGTTGGACACTGGGGCTGGGAGCAGCCTGGGACAGTGGGAGGTGTCCCTGTCCATGGCTGGGGTGGCCCTGGATGATTTTGAAGTCCCTTCCAGCCCAAACCATTCCATGATTCTGAGTAGGACCTCCTTGGGTCTCTGAACATGTGGAACCACTCAGAGATGGGGATTCTGAGCTGAGCCAAAACTGCACCTTCAAGTGCCAGAGGGTGACTCTCACTAGGTAATTGTCATAACACCAAGAAAATACTTCAAGCCAGCACTTTTAGTACAGACATCTGATTTAAAAGTGTATTTTCTTGTCTTTAGCAGCATAATTGGCAAGGATGGCTGTAGCCACAGTTTGTGCCTGCCATGTTTTGATTTCAGAAAATTCTTTTCCCAGAGATTCTTGTTGTAAACAAGAGCATGTTATTGTAAACTATATCGTTTTTCTACATTCTTTCCCAGAGGAGGGAATTTGCTTGATGGCCCCTCGGTGTGACCAATGGGCCCAAGGATCCCACCTCTTAGGTGGGCTCGTTGTAAAAAGGTATAAAAGACAGGCGCTTTGATAATAAAGCCAGATTTTGAATCTCGAGCCTTCTGAAAGAGTCTGTGTCCTGCCTTCGTGCTCCACAGCGACAGATGGCCAAGCTGCAAAACTTCACTTGGGCCGTGGAAGACATTTTCAAGGACACCTTCCTCAACTACATGAACAGCTGGAGGAGAAACATGACAGAGGCAGAGAAGAAGCTGCAGGCCGAGGTGGCTGCTGAGAACTTTGACTACGTCATCCTTTATCTGATGGTGATGATCGGGATGTTCTCCTTCATCATCGTGGCCATCCTGGTGAGCACGGTGAAATCCAAGAGGAGGGAGCACTCCAACGACCCCTACCACCAGTACATCGTGGAGGACTGGGGGGAGAAGTACAAAAACCAGGTGCTGAACCCAGAAGACCTCAAGTGCGTGATCCACGAGAACCTGGGGGCGAGGGACAAAGCCAGCCCGGAGTCGCCTTGACTTTCTGGGGATGCCAGCAGTGAGGGATTCACAGGGAACTCGCTGGAATTCCAAAGAGCTGTGGGAGTGTGGATTAAATTGGCACACAGGTCAGTGGATAATCAGCAGAGTCCTGAGGAAATCAATGTGATGGTTCCCGTGAGGACCTTGGGAAAGTCCCAAGAAAAATCTACGATTGTGCTTCCCTTCGATATTCTGTCCTTTAGGAAAATAAAGCCAAGACAAGGATAACTGGATTATTTGAGCATTTTTTAAATCCACAGGCAGATCTGGATGTTCCCACCTCAGAATAACTCTGAATTAGTGGTCAAAAGTGCTGGTTAGATCCAAACTGTGGGACTTAAGCCCACCTTAAAAAATAACTTGGAAATGTCCAGTAAAACCTCCAATCTCCATGGATTGACTGAACAAGCAATGAGGGAATGACTCACAGGAGGGACCTGATACCTGAACACATTGACTCCCAGCTCCTTTTTAGTGATCTAATTCCTATTTTTCACTCGTGTTAAATAATAAATGATAAAGGGCTTCTTTCCTTTGGGATCCTTTGGCTTGTCTTGGACATAGATCTTGAGATCTGAGGTGACACCATCACGCTCCAGACGTGCTGGAGGTGCAAAAGATGCACAACCAGCAGGCTGAAGGAAAGGATTCTCCTCTACTCTGCTCTTGTGAGCCCTCACCTGCAGAGCTGCCTCTGGATCAGCACCAGGAAAAGGTGGAGCTGCTGGAGAGTCCAGAGGAAGCCACGGAGCTGTTTCACAGAGCCCCTCTGCTCTGCAGCCAGGCTGGGAGAGCTGGGGGTGCTCACCTGGAGAAGAGAAGCTCCAGGGAGAGCTCAGAGCCCCTGCCAGGGTCTAAAGGGGCTCCAGGAGAGCTGGGGAAGGACTTCTCACACAGTAAAGTATTGATAGGACAAGGGGACATGGCCTTAAGTTGAAGGAGGGCAGGTTTATGTCAGATGTTGGGAAGAAATTCTTTAGTACGAGGGTGGTGAGGTTCTGGAACAGGTTGCCCAAAGAGGTTGTGGACTCTCCATTCCTGGAAGTGTTCAAGGTCAAGCTGGACAGGGCTTGGAGCAACCTGGACACCTCCCACTGTCCCAGGCTGCTCCCAGCCCCAGTGTCCAGCCTGGCCTTGGGCACTGCCAGGGATCCAGGGGCAGCCACAGCTGCTCTGGGCACCCTGTGCCAGGGCCTGCCCACCCTGCCAGGGAACAATTCCTGATTCCCAAGATCCCAGCCAGCCCTGCCCTCTGGCACTGGGAGCCATTCCCTGGCTCCTGTCCCTCCAGCCCTTGTCCCCAGTCCCTCTGCAGCTCTCCTGGAGCCCCTTCAGGCCCTGGGAAGGCTCTAAAATCTCCCCAGAACCTTCTCTCCTCCAGGCTGGACAACCCAAATCACCTCCTTCCCATCCATTTAGCACCAAGAAGTATCCCAAGGCAGCAATTTGTGTCACAGGAATTGTCCTTCCTGCTTTGCATGCTTTGGGAAGGTGAGGGGGAAGCCCCCATGGAGGATTTCATGGAAACAAGCCTTAGGAAAAAGGAAGTGTTTGCTGCCAGTTTCCCAGAAAAGAAAGGGAAAAATGGAACTATCTCCCTTTCCTGGAAAAGGCTGGGAAAGCTTTGTCAAATCTTTTTTGATTTGACAAAGATTTGTCAAAATCTTTGACATTCCCATTTCCCTCTGGGAGGTCGGGGCCAGCTTTCCTGGGGCTCCTTCAGGCCCTGCAAGGCCACCCTGAGCTCAGCCCAAAGCTTCTCCTCTCCAGGCTGAACAATCCCAGCTCTGCCAGCCTTTCCTCCCAGCAGAGCTGCTCCATCCCTCTGCTCATCCTGCTGCCTCCTCTGGCCTCTCTCCCTGTGCTGGGCCCCAGGGCTGGGGCAGCTCTGCAGGTGCTCTCACCTGAGGGGGCACAGGGGCACAATCCCAATCCCTTTCCTCATCCCAATCCCTTTCCTGCTGCCCACGCTGGGCACGGGGGGCTCGGGGACCTCCCCGCGATGCCCGCCGGAGCTGCTTTAGCGCGGAACTGCTCATTTGGGGGAAGGAAAGCGGAGCCCTGGCAGCCCCAGCGCCGCAGCCGAGCGGGCGGAGCGGCCGCGGCCCCGGAGCTCCGTGAGGGAGCGCCGCCCCCACCCGCCATGGCCGCCCTCAGGTAGGACCGGCCCGGGCCCCGTCCTTCCTTCCTTGTCTCCTTCTTTCCTTCCTTCTTTCCTTCTCCTCACGGCCCCGCGGGGCTCCGGGCACCTCGGGCCCGCATCGCCGCCGGTCCCGAGCGCTCCGCTCCCCTCAGCCTCGGCTGCTCTGCCGTGCCGGGCCTGCTGCCTTCCCTGCTGCCTTCCCTGCCCGGCCTGCCCCGCTGCCTTCCCTGCCCCGCTGCCTTCCCTGCCCGGCCTGCCCCGCTGCCTTCCCTGCCCCGCTGCCCGGCCCCCTGCCCCGCTCCCTTCCCTGCCCGTTCCTGCCCCTGCTCCTCCTCCACCCCTCTCCTTTCTCTCCAACCCCCGTCCTTTCTCTCCGACTCCCCTTCCGTCTCTACTCCACCCTCCCTTCCTTCGCTCCAGTCCCTTCCGTGTTCTTCACCCCTCTTTCCTTGATCTCCAGCCCTCCCTCTTTGCTCTCCACCCGCCCTCGCTCTCCAGCCCCCCCCACACCGTTGTTCTCCAGCCTCTTCCTTGCTCTCCAGCCCCTTTATTTAATACCCACCTCTCCTTCCTGCTTCACCAGCCCCCCCCTTCCTTGTTCTCCATCGCCTTCCTTCCTCTTCAGGCCCCCCCCATTCTTGTTCTCGACTCCCCTCCTTTCCCTTCATATTCTGGAGACATCCCCCCCTTACTCTCCAGCCACATTCCTTGTTCTCTAGTACCGCTCCTTTCTCTTCAGCCCCCCTTCCTTGCTCTCCGTCCCTTTTCCTTGCTCTCCATCCCTTTTCCTTGCTCTCCACCCCTGCTTTTCTTGCTCTCCACCCTCCCTCCTTGTTCCCCAGTCTCTCCCTTGTTCTTCAGCCCAAGACAGAGATGGGCTGGGGCAGCCACAGCTGCTCTGGGCACCCTGTGCCAGGGGACAACAATTCCTGCCCAAAATCCCATCCAGCCCTGCCCTCTGGCAGTTTAAAACCATTGCCCCTTGTCCTGGCACTCTGCCCATATAAAAAGTCCCTCTCACTCCTTTTTCTAAGCCCTTTTAAGCACTGGAAGGGGCTCTAAGGTCCCCCTGGAACTGTTCCTTCTCCAGGCTGGACAATCCCAGTTCTCCCAGCCTTATTATTCAAACCACCTGTTTCCAGAGCAGAGGGGATCATCTTTGTGATCCCTGGTGGTGCCATGGTGGAACAGCCTGATGTGCCCCTGGCATTTCTGGGTTTGCTTTGATTTTAAATCCAGCCAATGTGAATGAAACACCCCATCTGCTCTGTTCCTGTTTTCCAGAGTTTGGAGTGTGTGAGAAGCTGCCAGAGGAATCACTCATGTTTTAATTTCTCCTTCATCAGGTATAAAGATCTTGATGGGTTTGGTTTGGTTTTTTTTTTGGTTGTTTTGCTTTTTTTTTTAATTGTTTTGATGCTGCTTGAGTTGGAACCTTGAGCTGATCCAAAATCAGAATCAGGTTTGGGTTGGAAAGGACCCTAAAGATCTCCTCCTCCCAAGCCCTGCCATGAGCAGGGACACCTTCCAGGTTGCTCAGAGTCCCACCCAGCCTGGCCTTGGTGAGTGACCCCCCTTTTCTAGCTCAGGAAAATCACATTGAGGTGCCCCCAGATAACTCAGTAGCTGGGTGCTTTCCCACGCCTGGAGTTGTTCAGCAATCCCCAGAGGAATCTCCCCAAGCCCTCATCTGTGGGGCCCTGTGGCACAAGGCAGAGCTGGGCAGAGATCCTGGGGCTGGAATTTGGGCTAATCCCAAGCTCTGGGATGTGCTGCAGCCCTCCCTGAGGGGCACAGCCCTGGGAGTGAGGGACCTGCCGTGCATGCAGAGGATCCCAGAGGATTTGGGGTTCACAGGGAGTCGCTGGCACAGCCCTGAGGTGGGATCTGGACAGACCCTCTCTTCTTTCCCACCTGCAGGAGCCTGATCTGCTTCAATTCCCTGGGGCAAGGCTGCACACACAACCCAGAATCCCCAAATCCCAGAATGATTTGGGGTCGGGAAGGACCTCAGAGCCCATCCAGTGCCACCCCTGCCATGGCAGGGACACCTTCCCTTGTGCCCCAGGCTGCTCCCAGCCCCATCCAGCCTGGCCTGGGGCACTTCCAGGGATCCAGGGGCAGCCACAGAGGGCTGGCTCTGCCCATGGACCCCAGCAGCCTTGCAGGGCAGCCACCTCCCGTTTGTTCAGGAATAAAAACTGCAGAGGACACCTGGGAGTGAGCAGGCAGTGCCTGGCAGCTGCAATCCCAGGGAATCCATGTGAAGGCTGGATTTTATCCCAGCTTGGGGAGCAGCTGGCAGGGAATACCTGGCAGGGCCTGCCTGGTGCTGCTGCCCCTCCTCATGTGGCTGCACAGGAGCTCCTTGCAGGGCAGGGGAGGGAGCAGTGCCCTTGTGTGGGGCCCAGGCTCTGTGTTTGCCTGCCTTTCCCTGGCCAAGGAACAATGCCTGCCTGTGGAGGTGTCCCCAGCTCCCTATCTGTGCCTTATCTCCCCGGGAAAGGCAAACACAGAATTCCAGCTGTTTATTTGCCTGTGGGCTTTTAAGATATCCCCCAACCTTGGAAAAGCAGTGTAGGGAGCCTTTTTGCTCTTGCACTGATGACCTCAGTGCTGGTTTTTTTTTTTTAAGTGTGAAGGGAATCCTAGAATCCTGGAGTGGTTTGGATTGGAAGGGATTTCAAAGCCCATCCAGCCTTCATGGGCTTCCAACCTTCCATTAATCCCAGGCTGCTCCAAGCCCTAATATCCAACCTGCCTTGGACACTTCCAGGGATCCAGGGGCAGCCACAGCTGCTCTGGGCAAAATCCTCCCCTTTTCCCACTTTCTCTCCTCTTCCCACTTTGTTCTCCCTGCCCTGTGCTGCAGCTTCACCTGCTTTTTTTTTTCAATCCTGAGGTTTCAGCTGGATTTGATCAGATGGAGACTGGAAAAGCCAAGAGATGAGATGGGGAGAAGTGCTTGGGCCCTGGAGGCTGGTGGGATGTGGGAAAGCAGCCTGGAGGGAGCAGTGACATCCCCACTCAGTTCCAACTGCACAGGGCACTGTGGGGACACAGCAGCTCTGGGAAACGTTTTGGGATTCCAAAAAAACATGGAAAGAGACTTTGGACAAGGGCTGGAGGGACAGGAGCCAGGGAATGGCTTCCCAGGGCCAGAGGGCAGCCCCTGGATCCCTGGCAGTGCCCAAGGCCAGGCTGGACACTGGGGTTGGAGCAGCCTGGGACAGTGGGAGGTGTCCCTGCCATGGCAGGGGTGGGATGATCTCCAAGCTCCTTCCAGCCCATTCCATGATTCCATGAAGTGAAAACACTTTTTTTTTGGAGGTGTAACCACATTGCCCCAGTACACGACCACCCTGAGGCTTTCCCAGCAGGATAAGGAGCTGCACAATCAGGATCAGCACAGAAATAGTCATGATAGACTGAAATAGATTGATCAACAGGAATTTAATCCTGGTGGTGGCTGCCACTCCAGGGCTTTGGTACAGTTGGATTTTAGTCACAGAGACCTCTGGAGGAGCAGGAATGTTTCCAGAGGGATCTCAGCAGGGTGAGAGGGAGGAGGAGAGGAGAGGAGAGGAGAGGAGAGGAGAGGAGAGGAGAGGAGAGGAGAGGAGAGGAGAGGAGAGGAGAGGAGAGGAGAGGAGAGGAGAGGAGAGGAGAGGAGAGGAGAGGAGAGGAGAGGAGAGGAGAGGAGAGGAGAGGAGAGGAGAGGAGAGGAGAGGAGAGGAGAGGAGAGGAGAGGAGAGGAGAGGAGATGCTCTGGCTGGAGAAATCAGAACATCTGCCCAGAAACTGAGCAGCACAGGAGCTGCAGGAACATTTCATTTCTGCAGGAAGCTCAGTAGCAGCACTCTGCTGTGGTGCTGGTTTATTCAGCCCAGCTTTTCACACTGCTGGAGGATTCCCTGCTGCTCTCCCACTCTTGTTCCATGGGCAGGCAAGGCCTCCAGGGGTTAATTTGGATTGAAGAGGTGGAGCAGGGCAGTGCTGTGTGTGCTGCAGCCTGGAGCAGCCTTTTCATCCCAGGAATTCAGCTCTGGAATGGTTTGGTGACCACTCAGGGCTCCAGGGACTGCTTGATTTACCAACCTCTCTATTTAAAAACCGTTAGGATGGAGAATTCAATTAATCAATCACAGAGGGCTGATAAATTAGAGGATTAATGAGATGTTCAGGCTGCAAACAGAGCAGGTGGGCTTAGAAAGCCTCAGAGAGCCCCCCTAAGGCAGCTCCTGTGGGGCTCTGTGTCCCTCAGGTCCCAGCACAGCCAGGCAGGGGGAGCACACACAGCTCCAGCTTCCCAAGGCAGCCCTGTTTTCCATGTTTTCCACGGGGCAGCTGCCAGGATGTGGAATTCCAGCCCCAGCACCTGCTCGGGGGCTGTCAAAGCCCTGTCCTGCTCCTGTCACTCAGCCCCAGAAAGGCCCTGGAGGGCCCTGGGGATTGCTGGGGATCAGCCCCTCCCAGGGCCAGGGTGGGCTAATTAGCAGCTTGCCTAATCCTCTTCTAATTTCTATTTCTCCAAGAGTTCATTCTGCTTTATTTCCCATTTTTTCCCAAGAGTTCATTCTCCTTTATTTCCTATTTCTCCAAGAGAGTTCATTCTGCTGTACTTCCCATTTTTCCAAGAGTTCATTCTCCTTTATTTCCCATTTCTCCAAGAGTTCATTCTCCTTTATTTCCCATTTCTCCAAGAGTTCATTCTGCTGTATTTCCCATTTTTCCAGTTCATTCTCCTTTATTTCCTATTTCTCCAAGAGTTAATTCTCCTTTGTTTCCCATTCCTCCAAGAGTTCATTCTGCTGTATTTCCCATTTATCCAAGAGTTCATTCTCCTTTGTTTCCCATTTCTCCAAGAGTTCATTCTGCTGTATTTCCCATTTTTCCAGGAATTCATTCTGCTTTGTTTCCCATTTTTCCAGGAGTTCATTCTCCTTTATTTCCTATTTCTCCAAGAATTCATTCTGCTTTATTTCCCATTTTTCCAGGAATTCATTCTGCTTTGTTTCCCATTTTTCCAAGAGTTCATTCTCCTTTATTTCCCATTTCTCCAAGAGTTCATTCTGCTTTATTTCCCATTTTTCCAGGAGTTCATTCTGCTGTATTTCCCATTTATCCAAGAATTCATTCTGCTTTGTTTACCATTTCTCCAAGAATTCATTCTGCTGTATTTCCCATTTATCCAAGAGTTCATTCTGTTGTATTTCCCATTTTTCCAAGAGTTCATTCTCCTTTATTTCCCATTTCTCCAAGAGTTCATTCTGCTGTATTTCCCATTTCTCCAAGAGCTCATTCTCCTTTGTTTCCCATTCCTCCAAGAGTTCATTCTGCTGTATTTCCCATTTCTCCAAGAGCTCATTCTCCTTTGTTTCCCATCTCTCCCAGATGCTCCTGCCCTGCCCTGTGCCTCCAGGAGTGTGACCCCCCCAGTCCTGGGGCTCCCCACAGCTGAGATGGTGGCCTTTAACTGGAAGGTGAGCCTGGTGCCCATTCCCAGAGCAGGGCCTGCTGCTCTCCCCACGTGGGATGTGTTGGGTGGGCTCTGGGGATTCCTCTCCCAGGGGAGGGGTTGTTCAACCCCCACACTCTCAGGGACAGGGGGTTTGTTGTTGTTGTTTCCTGACCCCAGGGTTTGCTGTTGGGGCCTCACCAGAGCTCTGCTCATCCCTGCTCCTCCTTCCTTTCCTCTCTTCAGGTTTTTCTCTGGCTGCTCTCCCCTCAGCTGCTTTTGGAGGGGAATTGCTCCACTCTGTTTTTGGGGTTTTGGGGCCATCAAAGCTCTGCAGGGCTTTGTGTCGGGCACAAGTGTTGGAGCAGGGAGCTCCTGCTTGGGGCTGTTGGAGCAAATCCCATGGAGGCAGCAGGATGAGCAGAGGGATGGAGCAGCTCTGCTGGGAGGAAAGGCTGGCAGAGCTGGGATTGTTCAGCCTGGAGAGGAGAAGCTTTGGGCTGAGCTCAGGGTGGCCTTGCAGGGCCTGAGGGAGCCTCAGGAAACCTGGAGAGAGACAATTGCCAAGGGCTGGAGGGACAGGACAAGGGGGAATGGCCTCAAACTGAAAAATTACAGGTTTAGATGAGATATCAGGAAAAATTTCCTCCCTGGGAAGGTGGGGAGGGGCTGGGATGGAATTCCCAGAGCAGCTGTGGCTGCCCCTGGATCCCTGGGCCAGGTTGGCCACTGGGGCTGGCAGCAGCCTGGGACAGTGGGGGGTGTCCCTGCCAGTGGAGCTGGATGAGCCTTGAAATCCCTTCCCATCCAACCCATTCCATGGCTCTATAATTACCAATTTGAGCAGATGAAATCCAACTTTCCCCCCAGCCCTGCCTCCCCTGCCCTGGCATTGTTGCAGAGCTGTGGATTCAGAGCTGTTGCCTCTGTGCTTGTGGGGAGATTGACAGAGCCTGGTGGTGGTTTTTTTTTTCCAGACTCCCTGCTGGTGTGTGCACACAAGGCTTTTGGCCTAAACTCAGTGCTGTGATGGTGTCCTGACAGCTTTGGGACATCCTGAGGGAACAGGGAGAATTCCAAGGTCACAGAGTTACCACAGAGCCCTGGAATATCCTGATGGGAAGGGACCCACAGGGATGTCCCAGTCCAAGACCCCCCAAACAATCCCAGCCCATCCCTGGGGAGCCTGCCCAGTGCCCACCACCCATTTCCACCTGATTTTCCTCTCCAAGTTCATGTTTTGATAGCATTGAAACACTCTCTGCAATTCCATTCAAACCTGGTA
Source organism: Phylloscopus whistleri (assembly GCA_017589585.1). NCBI lineage: Eukaryota > Metazoa > Chordata > Aves > Passeriformes > Phylloscopidae > Phylloscopus > Phylloscopus whistleri. Next base: position 36,082 of record JADMLD010000516.1, read on the forward strand.
CAGCAATCCTGTGGATTTTTTTGCTTTTCTCCCAGTTTAAAGGCATTTATCAGCACCTTTTTTATGTGAGCATGTCTGTAATTTGTTCATGACAAAATTGCTGTGGATTAAGATTTCCTGGAGTGGTTTTGAGGATCCCATCTGAGAGCTGGGATCCATCACTGGTGAGGATTTTTCAGCAGCACTTCCACTTTCACAGTTTCCCTGAAACACTCAGTTCTCCCCTTTTTTTTTCAGCTCCAGGTGGTGCAAATATTGCTGGGAAAATGAGCAAAAGGAGTTCAGGACTTGAGGGAAGGGGATTTTCCTTTGCCTTTCTTGCTCTGCCTGGTTTAATTCCCCCCAAAAAATAAAAATCAGAGAGAGAGGAGCATTCCTATTGGAATGGAAGATGCAGAACCTCCCTATAAATTCATTTTTAATTGTTCCAGAAGTGCCTAAATCGATCCCTTGGCATTCCAGGCTCTGGAGAACTTCCCACTGCTGATGTACATTTTGGCAGCCAAGACTTTGATCCTTTGCTTGGCCTTTGCTGGAGTCAAAATGTACCAGAGCAAGAGAATTGAGGAGAAGCTGAGGAGGGAACGTGAGGAGAAGCTGAAAGCAGAAGCAGAGAAGAAGGATGAGTGAGGAGTCCCTCAGGTATGGAGTTGATCCCAATCCCTTTGAGAATGGCATTGGAATCCCAGTGGGATTGATTGGGAATGTGCAATTGGAATATTTGGGATGTTTCAGGGGGTTTGCTCCCTCATTCTTTGTGGGACTCTCATGAGCCACTGTCCTGTCTGAGGGTATTTTAGCACGATATTTATTCCCCTCTCTGTTTTTATCTCCCTGGGTTTTCATGCCTGGTGCACAGAGAGGGGGATAAATTGGGGATAACTGCAGGGGAGCAGCCAGGCAGGATGCTGCAAGCAGGACTCTGGGCCTTAAAGTCACAAAATAAAGAGAGAAAATAACCAGCCTTTCTAGATGAGTGAAGTTATTGGCAGGTTGGGGTTGGCTTAGCTGGAAAAGGGCAAATTCCACACCTGGAATTCCCAAGGGGACAGGTTGTGCCAGGGAACATCCACCATGTAGAATTCCCTGAGAAAAAAAAAGCCCATTTTTCTGCTTGCTTTCATTACAAAAATCCCCTAAATTGGGGATTTTTCATTCTGAAATTCCCGAGTTCCTCCCCTCTTTTCCCAAAAGCTGAAGCCATCCCAGCTTTCTTGGAGCAAATCCATGAGCAGAGTGAGTCCTGCCTGGTGCTTGGATTCTATTCCCTGCCTTGCTTGTCATTTTTGGAGCAGTTTGCTTCACTGCTCCCTGTTCTGCAGCAGAATGGGAATTCTATTCCTGCCTGCCCCTTTGGAAGCTCAGTGGGGAGTTGGATGTCATGTTGCTCCTCATTGAAATGAAAATCTTATTTCCCTTTCTGAGGTCATCCCCTCCCCTCTAAAGACACTTCTCAGCTCTTAAAAAAATCTTTCTCCTCGATTTTATTTCCACTCTGTCACTGTTTTATTCCCAAGGATTGGGAATTGTGCCTAGAAATGAGGCCCTGGGAACAACCATGGGAACAAAGCTTTTTTTTCTACACACACAGAAAAACAAAAAACAAAAAAAATAAATTAAAAAAAAATTAAAAAAAAAAACAACAAAACCAAAGGGGTTTTCCAGTCTCCTGTTTTCCAGCAGATTCAGGACTTGGCTTTGGAGCAGATTTTGGCCACTTCCCTGGAAAAGGAAAAGTGGGACAGGGCTTGGAGCAGCCTGGGATGGTGGGAGGTGTCCCTGGCCATGGCAGGGATGGGATGAGCTTGAAGATCCCTGGAACCCAAAGCAGCCTGGGATGCTGGGGTTCTGTGCAGGGAATTCTGTCTGGCAGAGCCCCCAGCTCCAGGGATTTCTGCACCAGGATCATCACATAAAATCCTCAGTGCCCAGCAGCTGCAGGGCTGGCAGTAAAAACCTCTCTCATTGCACAGAAATTCCCTTCCCAGTCCCCAGAGCTGCCCAGCACAGGCCTTGTCCTTCCAAAATTCTGGGATTAAAAGGGAGGAATTCCCCCATGGAGCTGGGAACAGAGCCCCTGTGCTCTTCCCTCCTGTGCCTGCTGTTCTCACTGCTCTCTCCCCACCCTGCAGGTTCCTGACACTTGGATTCCTCTCCCAGGAGGATGAAGCCTTCCTGGAAAAGAAGGGTGTGTATCCTCAGAGTGACACTTAAATTATCTCCCTTTTCCTGTGTACAGCCAAGCCTCTGAGCCTCTATTTATGAAATAAAAAAAAGCTTTTGTTTAAAAAATAAAAATAAAACATAAACTTGGGTGCTGCTTCCTCAAAGGATTGGAGCTGCAGGGGATCAGCTGGCTGGGATGGAAGAGGAAAACACCCTGGAGGTAAAAAAAAATGGAGGAGAAAAATGTTCTGGATCCATCCTGAGAGGCTCCAAAGTTGATGGAGAGGCAGAAGGAAGTGGAGAGGGCTCAGTGCAGCTTTCCCAGGCACTTTGTGCATCCAGGACTTCCTTGGACCCATGGAACTCACGGTGTCACCTGAAGGAAGTTTCATGGGAGGTTTATCCCAAGAGCTCTCCGTGGTTCCCTGTTTTCTTCTCAGCCTGGGAGCAGCTGTTCTGCCTCTGCAGTGGCACCAAATCCTTGGGCATGGAATCCTGGGATGGTTTGGGATGGAAGAAACCTAAAATCACCCAGTGCCACCCCTGCCATGGCAGGGACACCTCCCACTGTCCCAGGCTGCTCCCAGCCCCAGTGTCCAGCCTGGCCTTGGGCACTGCCAGGGATCCAGGGGCAGCCACAGCTGCTCTGGGCACCCTGTGCCAGGGCCTGCCCACCCTGCCAGGGAACAATTCCTGATTCCCAAGATCCCAGCCAGCCCTGCCCTCTGGCACTGGGAGCCATTCCCTGGCTCCTGTCCCTCCAGCCCTTGTCCCCAGTCCCTCTGCAGCTCTCCTGGAGCCCCTTCAGGCCCTGGCAGGGGCTCTGAGCTCTCCCTGGAGCTTCTCCTTCTCCAGGCTGGACATTCCCAGCTCTCCCAGCCTGGCTCCAGAGCAGGTTTAGGTTCACCAACAGAGAAACAGAAATGCAGCAGTGAAGGCTCAGGGCTGGCAGTGCCTCAGGTGCCTTTGCCTTCACATTCTCCATTTCCATCCCAAAGCACTTCCCAGACCCTTCTGGGAGTTAAAGAGGAGCAGAAATTCGCCAGGGGAGTGGGGAGAGGAGGGAGGAGAAGGCTGGAGAGCCCTTGGAGGGGCTCTGGGCCCCAGTCCTCACCTGAGTGGGTTGGGCAGGGGATGCTCAGGGAGCTCTGGCTCTGCTGGAATCACTCCCTGGAACTGCAGGGATGTTCAAAATCTCCCTTTTCCTGCTGTCTCCTTGGAGACTGGAGAACAAAAGCAGCACAGAAACCCATTCCCAGCACAGAGAAATACCCTGCTGTGCAATACCCTGAGAAGTCTCCTGCTCCAGCAGCCTCAGGGCTGCCAGGCTCAGGAATTCCCAAAATTCCAGCAGTTCCCAACCCTCACCTGTGCATGCCAAGGGCAGCTGAGGGGGGGAATTGAATTCAGTGCTTGTGGTGTGTGCTGGTTTGAGAGCAAAACCAGTGAGACTCCCAGTCAGAGGTACAATTTAATAGGAGAAGAGAGGAAAAAAGGTAAAATAAAATAAATGGAATAATCCAACCTGACACCCTGTTGGTCAGGGGGTTGGGAGCAGCCCACAGTGAGTCCTCCTGGAGTGGCAGATGTGGTTCTGTTGGAGCAGAGATGATCCTGAGAGAAAAGGGTCCAGGGATGGGGAGAAGGGTCCAGGGATGGGGAGAAGGGCCCAGGGATGGTGAGAAGGGCCCAGGGGTGGGGAGAAGGGCCCAGGGATGGTGAGAAGGGCCCAGTCTCCCTCCCGGAATCCAGTGGAACCAGATCCCTGGTGTTCCTGAGTCTCAGTTTTTATCCAGGCAGGAATGGTTGGCTCCCCCCACTGGGTGCAGCATCTCCCATGGGATGATGGAATGTGTCCTGTCCTTGGGGAGCCTTCATGGCCCAGCAGCAGCAGAGATCCCCTGGAGGGAGGAGGGGTGGTGACAGAGATAACAAACACTGCCCCACCTGGTTTGAACAGCTGCCCATTATCAGAAGGCACCGCCCCCCTCCCCCAGAGTTACAAGAGATAAAGGAAAAACATCTCCCCAGCTGCTTTCAGCAGATGGAATAGAATAGACATTTTGGGTTCCATAACCCAAAATGTGACACCCACAAGGTGTCAGTGAGAACAGCCTGGTGCCCACCTTCCCTGAGGGAAACACAGGAATTCTGCTGGAGCCACTCCCCCAAACCTCCCCAGGGAATTGGCAGCTCTGGTGACACCAGTGGCTTGGCTCTGGGCACTCACTGGTTATTTTTTGGATATTAGCCCCAGTCTGGAGGTTTTAGGCTCTCCAGAGTAGATTTTTCTAGAAAAAATAATAACAGTGGTGAAGAATTTTATTTTTTTTTTTAGCTTTTCACTGCTCTGTGAGCAGAACCAAAGGGACACAATCTCCTTTTACAACTCGATTTACCACCAAAGCCACTGGGCACAGTTTAGCACCCAAAGCAATCAAGTCTGGCTTAAAATCATCCCTGCCAGAGATGTGCAAGAAGGGAATTAATGCTCTTTGGGGTTTTTTTTTGCCCCTGAATATGGGGGAAGGAGCTGTGAGGAGTCTCCTCAGAAATCCTGCAAATTACCACGTTTCTGCCTCTGCAGCCAAACCAGAAAAATCTCTGCAGGTAAAAGATTTCAAATCTGGTCCAACCTGACTTTTAGAATCCCAGAGTGGTTTGGGGTGGAAGGGATTTTAAGGATCAGCCAATGCCATGGGCAGGGACACCTTCCAGCCCCAATGTCCAACCTGGCCTTGGGCACTGCCAGGGATCCAGGGGCAGCCACAGCTGCTCTGGGAATTCCATTCCAGGGCCTGCCCACCCTCCCAGCCAGGAATTTTCTCCCAATATCCCATCCAGCCCTGCTTTCCTCCTGCTTGAGGCCATTCCTAAATTTCAGCTCAGGTATCTCCAGAGCTTGGGCTGGGGGATATCCCATAAAAATCCAGGATAAGAATAGGTCTTGTCCACTCCTGTCCCTTCCCAAACCGAACCAATCCCTGCTCCCTGATATTCCAGGGGCAGTCTGAGCTGTGCTGCCACAGCTCCCAGGTGATTTTTACCTTCGGGAACGCCACAGCTCAGAGAGGAAAAATCTGCTGACACTGGGGGGAGACAGCAGCTCAGCTTTGCTGCGGTTTCTCCTTCAGACACCAGCTGGGGACCTCGAATTCTGCAAGAATCCCAGGATCCCTGGGGCTGGCAAAGCCCTCCCAGCCCAGGGAGCCCCAGCTGTGCCCACCTTGTCCCCAGCCCAGAGCTCTGAGTGCCACCTCCAGCCCTTCCTCGGACACAGAAAGGTTTCCTGCTTAAAAACACGTTTGAAAGAGGAGAATTCAATTCAGTTTCGTTTCTGAGGAAGAGGAGGCAGCAAGGATAGAGAGCCTTGGGGTGCCTGGTGTATCCCAGGATCATCAGGGTGGGAAGAGCCCTTCAGGATCATCCAGTGCCACAATCACCCCAGCACCACCCCAAACCCTGTCCCCAAGGGTGACATCAACAGCTTCAACACCAGAGGATCTACACAGGAACCTCCTGGAAATATTCCCAATCCCCCAAACTGAGCCAGGTCACTGTGGTGCCTGCAGAACACGGGGTCTCTCCTTCTCCCCTGTCCCATAAAATTCCTCTTTTCCAAAGCAGAGTTCAGGCTGTGCCTCCCCTTGCACAGGTCTGTGCTTCTGACCTCGTCACTGTCACCCAAGTGCTGAAGACACAAAATAAAAGGCTTAAAATGAAAAACTGGCTTCTGAATTTCCAGTGTTTGCACCTTCGGGGTGCAATCCTTGGTGGAATGGAATCCTCGAGCTGGAACCCTTGAGGAGTGGTCAGGAAAGGAGCTGTTGGGAATTTAAGGGAAACAAATTAAACTCTCCCAGGTTCTGAGGTGACTCAAGTGGCTGTTGGAAGAGGGAGCTCGGGGCTCTGGGGTTTCTGAGGTCCTTAAAATGAGAAATGAACCTGCAACAGGATGGTTTTGTCGTTAGACTTTGGCTGGGATGAGCTCAGTTTAATTTCAGTGCCACTGAAAGCTTTCAGTCTGAGGCTTCTGGCAGAATCACCCCAGCCCAGAGCTCCCTGAGCAGCATCCCAAGGGCCTCACACCCAAACAGTGATCCCAGCACTTCCTTCCCTGCTTTTCCACTTGGGAATCAGCAATTCCCCCTGCTTTTCCCTGCTCTGCAAATGTTCTGTGTGGGGGAGAATCCTTCATCATTCCCTGGGATCCCAGCATTGCTGCCAAAGGATGCAGTGACTCGTTGCATCCTATAATTACAGCACCTATGACACGGTTAATTAGTTAATATTTGTTATTAACCTCAGCCTTCAAGGCTTGTGAGGAGCTGAGAGACCTCACATGAGGGAGTTGGAATATCCTGAGTGGGAATAAACCCACAGGGATCATCCAGTCCCACCCCAGAGCCCCCAACAATCCCAGCCTGGGCATCCCTGGGTGTCCAAAGGCTCCTGGAGCTCTGGCAGCCTCGGGGCCGTGCCCATTCCCTGGGGAGCCTGGGCAGAACCTCTGGGGGAAGAACCTTTCCCTGAAATCCAACCTCAATCCCTCCTGGGCCAGCCCCAGCCAGGATCCTGTCCCTGTCCCAGGGAGCAGAGATGGGAGCTGCCCTTGGGATGAGCTGCAGCCCCCGAGGAGTCTCCCCAGGGCTCCTCCAGCTGAACATTCCAAGTTCCAACATTCCAACCTCTCCTCAGGTGGCCCCTCCAGACCTTTCCCCATCCTTTGGGCACTCTCTAAGAGCTTTGGATCTCACGCTGCAGCCCCACATGGAGAACAACCCAAAGCCCAGCCCAGGAGTGTGTGGGGACAGCTCAGGTAAAATTTCCAAAAGCTGAGTTGATGTTTTCCCCCCGGATTTGCTCCAAGGGCCGTTTTTGGGCCGTGAGTGACCTGGAGGGGACTGGGAGGTGGCACAACCCGAGTCACTGCCCAGCTTGGCTTTGAAGCTGCTTTGTCTTGGCTGCTGGAGCAATCCCAGCGTGTCAGGACCTCGCCTGGCTCACCTGTGGAGCAGTTTGGGATAATCCCAGCTGATAACAGGAATTCCTGGCAGCTGCCACCAGTTATCCCATGGCAATGGGCCCCTTGTGTGCTCCTGCAAGAGGGAAAGTTTGTTTGGGCACAAATGAGTGATCAGGCTCTTCTCCATGTGGATTCCCATCTGGAAATGGATCAGAGAGAGCTCCTGGAAGTGTCCCTGTGCCCCAGCATCCCTGCAAGGCTGTTCCAGTCTGTCCCAAGGCTGGGATGTGGCTGCTTCCTGTTGATCCCATGGAATACAGATGGTGACTCTCCTTTTGGATTATCCTTTTTTTTTTTTCTTCCTGGACTTCCTCCTGCTGCTTGGCTTTGCTCCCCAATGCCTCAGCTCCCAATGGTGTGGCCCTTTTGCAGTCCTCCAGCTCTTTTTTGTCTGCTCTGACTCATTTCTCTGGCCTAAACTCGGGCTCATTTCCCAGCCTGGTGCTCCTCGTTGACGTGGGGAGGCTCAGAGCCCAGCACCAACAAGAGGTTTTAGGCTCTCCAGAGTAGATTTTTCCAGAAGAAAAAATAATAACAATGATGAGGAATTCTTTTTCTAGCTTTTCACAGCTCTGTGAGCAGAACCAAATCTCCTTTTACAGCTCCTGACAGCAGAGTTTGAGTCAAAGAAATGAGTCTGGGCCTCGTGTTTGGGCCCTAAACCTGAGTGTTACCCTGCTTTTCCCACACAGACAATCATTAGTGTGTTCCCTCTTCTTCCCACACCCCCTCCTCTCCCACCTGGAAGAAATTCCAAGGAATAAATTCCCAGGGACAGAGCATGAGCTTTGAGAGATGTCTCCTGGCTCTCTTCCCATTCCTGGCCACCCTTCTCCCACTTCTCAGTGGGTTCCACTTTGCCTGCTGACTCAGAAAAGCTTTTATCCCAAATTCCCAAATCATCCAGTTTAGGAGAGACCTCTGGGATCATCCAGTCCCACCATAATCACCCCCAAATTATGTCCCCAAGTGCTTGGGCCTCAGGTTGCAGAAAGCTGTCAGGCCTGTGGACTTGAAAATGGGGAAAAATGTCCCCATTTAAAATGTTCCCACCTAAAAATGTCTTGGGTCACCCATTACAGACCTGCTCCAAGAGCTGGAGGAAAAATTAATGTTTCTGGGGTTTTTTTGCCATGAAGATGAGGCTTGGAGAAGCATTTGGGAGTCATTAGTCAACGAGCCATGATGGAAATTCAAGTGATTTGCATTCCAGCTCGAGCAGAGGGACAGCTGTGACAGCTTCTCCCCCAGCATTTGCATCTGACTCTGCCTCTTGTCCTTATGCAAAGATCTTTTAATTATTTTTTTCCCCACATTTTAGAGGAAATCTCCACACACACACAGATCCCTGAGTGGGACCAGAGCTGGGCTTTGCTCTCCTGCAATGCTCAAGTGCCTCCCTCCAAGAGCTCCTGCTGGCCAAGCCAATAAAATAACCAGGATTTCAAACCCTGCTGAGGAGCTGGGATGTTATTTCAAGGGCTCTTGATTAAGGTGCTGCTGTTGGGTAACATCCTCCCAATTAGCTTGAGTCAGATGTTCAAGGAATTGCTTGTCATCCCAAATTACCAGTTGAGTCACAGCTGCAGCAGCCACAATATTTTTCTTCCCCACGAAGGGTTACAGGGTTTTGTGGGGAACATGGGCTGTAATTATCCCACACAGCAGCAAAAGGGGGAGTGGAGGGAAGGCAAGGACTGGGCTTGCAGGGGTTTCTGTAAAATCCCAGAGTCCCTGGGATTTCAGACTCAGCTCTTTTCTCCTGCCCACAGGTTTCCGTGCTCGTTAAAAAAGGGATTGGGGAGAAAAGCTTTGCCAGGCCTCAACCTCCCAGAGGGAAATGGGAAGTGGGAATGTCAAAGATTTTGACAAATCTTTGTCAAATCAAAAGAGATTTGACAAAGCTTTCCCGGCCTTTTCCAAGAAAAGAAGATTGTTCCATTTTTCTCTTTTTTTGGTTGGTTTTTTGTTTGTTTTTTTTTTTTTGGTTTGGTTTTTTTTTGGGGGGGGGGGGTTGTTTGGTTGGTTTTTGGTTTGGTTTGGTTTTTTTTGGTTTTTGTGTGTGTGTTTTTGTTTGTTTGTTTGTTTTTTGGGGTTTTGTTGTTGTTGTTTTCTTGGTTTTGGTTTGGTTTGGTTTTTTGGGGGGGTTTTTTTTTGTTTGTTTGGGTTTTTTTGTTTTGTTTTGGAAACTGGCAGCAAACACTCCCTTTTTCCTAAGGCTTGTTTCCATGGAATCCTCCATGGGGGCTTCCCCCTCACCTTCCCAAAGCATGCAAAGCAGGAAGGACAATTCCTGTGACAGAAATTGCTGCCTTGGGATACTTCTTGGTGCTAAATGGATGGGAAGGAGGTGATTGGGGCTGTCCAGCCTGGAGGAGAGAAGGTTCTGGGGAGATTTCAGAGCCTTCCCAGGGCCTGAAGGGGCTCCAGGAGAGCTGCAGAGGGACTGGGGACAAGGGCTGGAGGGACAGGAGCCAGGGAATGGCTCCCAGTGCCAGAGGGCAGGGCTGGCTGGGATCTTGGGAATCAGGAATTGTTCCCTGGCAGGGTGGGCAGGCCCTGGCACAGGGTGCCCAGAGCAGCTGTGGCTGCCCCTGGATCCCTGGCAGTGCCCAAGGCCAGGCTGGACACTGGGGCTGGGAGCAGCCTGGGACGGTGGGAAGGGGATGGAACAAGATGAGTGTTCAGGCCCTTCCACCCCAAACCATTCCAGGATTCCATGACCCTCTGATCCCATTGCTGGTCCCATGGACTCTGCTGTGTCAGGGAGGGCAGGACACACCTTTCCATGGAACAGGAGTGGAAAAACTGCCCCGACAGCTGTTGGGCCCTGGAAGCAAATCCCAGGGAGGCAGCAGAGCCAGGACTCTGAGCCCTTCAGGTCTGGGCTTGTTCTCCTTCCTGTGAACCCAGACACAACAGTGCAGGGCTGGGATTTGTGCTGGAGCTGTTCCTTGTCCCCAGAGGTGCCAGCAGGGCAGGGCAGCAGTCACTGGGCCATGGGGTGAGCTGAGCTGTGTCTCAAGAAGAGCTGAGGGCTGTGCAACCCCTGCCTTTCCCCAGGGGACAGAGGCACCTCAGCCATCCCTTTCCTCATTCTGATTTCACAGCACTCCCAGTCCATCAGCACAGCCTGGGAGGAGCAGCTGAACTGGGAAAGGGGCTGAGCCTGGAGAAAAGGAGGCTCAGGGGGGACCTCATTGCTCTGCACAACTCCCTGCCAGGAGGGGCAGGGAAAGGAGGAGAGGAAATGGCCTCAAATTGCACCAGGGCAGGCTCAGGTTGGAGATTGGGAAAGGAAATTTCCCTGGCAGAGTGGTCAGGCCTTGGGATGAGCTGCCCAGGGAGGTTTGGAGTCCCTGGAATTGTCCCAGAGGAGTCTGGATGTGGCCCTTGGGGACAGGGTTTGGGTGATGCTGGGTGACCATGAAAGCCTCCTGGTGATTCTGGGATGCTGCGGCTCTGGGGTTTTTCTTTAGCCACAAAGGCCCTTTTAGTATCTATAAATAAACTATCTTTATAATTTAAAATAAACCTATTTTACTCTTTATGTTCTCCTAATCACATAAAATATAACAAATAATAAAACCATCACACTGAATTCGTGCCTTTAAAGTCTGAACCAACCACTACTTGCTGGGAACTTCCCTTTCAGGGAGATTTCCCCTCCCTGTCCCTGAGAAGTTCCTTGCAGACTGCTGCCATTGGTGTTGGGAACCACTGAGCTGGCACCAGGTTTTAGGGAGAAAATTGGAATTTCCCATTTTCACCTGATTTGAATGTGTCTGCAGTGGGAAAGTCACTTGGAATTCTTCAGCCTTATTCAATTCCATGCCCAGGAGCAGATTCCCCCTTGGAGCAAAAGACAGGTTTGATCTGTAGAATTCATCTCCCTGCCCTCTCTTTGGTGAAATTTGGGGAATTTACATCCAAGGCCTGGTCTCATGACTCCCACACCAGGAATTTGTCACAGGGGTGGTGAGATTGGAATTTTGGCCCATTGTTGTGTAAATTATCTGTCCCTGATCCAAGCAGAGCACAGATGCCCCTGGTCATGAGACACACCTGAAATGAAACATTTGGATTTCAGATTCTCTTTCAGTAGTGTTCTTTCAATATGTGCTTTTATCCTTATTAAAGGAGCAGAACCTGGCAGGGATCATCCTGCTGGAATTATTGATTTTAAAGACCTGATGATGGCCTGAGGACCCCCCAGAAAAGTCATTCATGGACCTCACTATTAAAGAACTGGATGTAAAGTATGGGAAGAAAAGCTTGGAGGGAATTATCCCCTAATTCTTTTGGGGCCCTTGGCACCCACTGGGAATGCAAATCCTGTTCTCTGTTCCCCAATTTGAAGGTGGTGTTGCACAGAATCACAGGACGGGACATCTGCTGCCACCTCCTTGCTCCAGCATCACCCCAGAGCTCAGGGATTGTGAATATTCTGGAATATCCCCAGGGAGGAGACCCCCCAGAGCCTCTCTGGGCTCTGCTCAGGGCTGGGCACTGCCCAGGGCAGAATTGCAGGGGAATTGCTGGGCTCAGGCCCTGCCCGGGGCTCTGGGGCCATTGCTGGGCCTGGAGCAGAGCCTGGGCCTGCTCTGCCCTCCCTGAGACAGGGACAGACAGGGACAGACAGGGGGACACAGGGACAGACAGGGGGACACAGGGACAGACAGGGACAGACAGGGACAGACAGGGACAGACAGAGGGACACAGAGACACCCAGGGACACCCAGGGCTGAGGGCCCCTCTCAGCTGGGGCTCCTCTCCAGGCTGAGCAGCCCCAGGTCCCTCAGCCTCTCCTGGGCACGGAGATGCTCCAGGCCCTTGCTCAGCTCCAGGAGCTCCTGTCCCTGCTGTGCTGAGGAGCCAGAGCTGGACACAGCAGCCCAGAGGTGCCTCCAGGGCTGGGCAGAGGGGCAGGATCCCTCCCTGAGCTGGTCGTTTCCTTGTTTAATTACTTAATTTATTTATTTCACCCTGCAGCAAGTCGGAACGTGCCGTCCTTGAGCCGGGCACAAAAAGGCCCCGTCACCTTTGTCACTGCTGCTTTCAGCTCCCTGCTGATTGTGAACGGACAGCAGGAGGAAAGAAGTGGGGGAAGAGCTGTGGGAGCGTGCAGGCAGTGTCCTGGGCTACAGGAATGAAGCAGGGCTTCCCTTCTCCTTCCCTGCTCCCTCCTCTCTCCCTGAGCTGTCCCAGGCTGAGGATGGTGATCCTGAGGCCTTGGGGACAGGCAGGGTCTGTCACTGCATTGTCCCAGGCTGCCAGGTGGGAAATGATGTCTTGAGTTTTGTCTTTGATGTATTTCAGGTTCTGTGCTGCCCAGGGGTGCAGCTCTCAGCCTCACATTCAGGGTCACTCAGCTCTGCACACAGCAGGGACACAAAACAAATCCTGCTCCTGCTGCACACCAAGCACAGCTGGGACAAGTGTTCAGCCCCAAAGCACAAACAAGGGTGGCTGCAGAGAGAAAACAAGAAGGGTGGGACTGCAGAACCTGGAGCTGGAACTGGACAATGAAACCCCAATGTGCAAATGGACCCAAACTGATCAAAGGGTGAGACCTCGTGACCAGGGGTCCATTTTGTGTCCATTTTGTGACCATCTTTTGTCCATTTTGGGTCCATTTTGGGTCCATTTTGTCACCATTTTGTGTCCATTTTGTGCCCATTTTGTGACCATTTTGTGACCATTTTGTGACCATTTTGGGTGCACCTTGGGTGTAGCCCTGGCCAGGCTCTTGTCCTGCCCAAGGTTTGTCCTTAAAGGCCTTTTAATAAATATCTACTTTATTCTCTTAGCTCTGTCCAGTCTCTGTTCCAGCTCAGCCTTCCCAAGGCATCAGCAGCACCTCAGCTCTGGCTGTCCCTGCCTCCTTCACCCCCCTCAGACCATCCTCAAGGAGGGGCAGGCAGTGACCACTCCTGGGGACAGGGACAGGATCCTGGCTGGAGCTGGGCCAGGAGGGATTGGGGTTGGATTGGAGGGCAAGGTGCTTCCCCCAGAGGGTGCTGGCACTGCCCAGGCTCCCCAGGGAATGGGCACGGCCCCGAGGCTGCCAGAGCTCCAGGAGCCTTTGGACACCCAGGGATGCCCAGGGGGGATTGCTGGGGACTCTGGGGCAGGGACAGGGTGGGACTGGATCTTTGTGAGTCCCTTCCCACTAAGGATATTCCAGGATTCTGTGATCTGCAAATCCCAGCGTCACTGAGCAGAGGATTCTCCTCTGTCCCAGTCCTATAGCAGGGACATAAACCAGCCCAACCACCAAATTTACCACTTAGCCCTGAACAAAGTCCCTCTGAATGGAGCAATTAGGATGGCAATTATCACTTACATCCCAATTACCCAGTTCAGGGCTCATTATGTCATTACCTTCCCCCTCACCACATTTGAGATTCGAACTAAAAATCATCACAAAACCCTTTATTTTTAAATGCCAACTAAAAACATCATGAAATACAGAACATAATGAAATACAGCAGTAAAAAAAAAAAAAATCCTGCTGTCGCTGTGTATTATATTACAGCTAAAATTAAGTTTGAAATTTAATATTTTATTTTTATCTGAATTAAATGGTTTGTAGGTTTAATTTTTTCTTTCCAAAACCAACTCTCCACAGGGAATTTGGTTCTCTCCCAGTCTTACACAAAGTGACAAAGATTAGGATTCTTTTTCTAACCAATGCCATCCCCAATTTAAATCATCTCTTTGCCCTCCTGCTGGCTGATGAATTCCTGAGCATGAGCTGAAGTCCCACACCAAAGTTGTAATTCTGGTGCCAAAAACACTTTCCAAAAGTGGGTAATTTTAGCTCTGCTGGAACCAAGAGAGAAAAACTTGTCCAAATCAAAGATGGCCTCAGGATAGGAACAGAAAAAGGTGGGAAATTTAGAAAATAAATAAGGACAATAACTAAATTAAGAGCCTTATACTCCTCAGAACAGAGTCAGTACAAGAGCTGGTGGTTTCCTGCTGAACCAGGGAGAGACTTGGTGAAAACTGATGGAGTTTGGGGTTCAGCATTAAGAGTTCTCAGCCAAGGCTGAGTTTATCACATTCCCCTCATGGCTTCTGCCTCATCCCAGCCACTATTCCAGGTGGAAATACTGAACATTCCTTGCCTGGATCAGGATTTCTTTAGGAGTTGGAGCTTTTATCAGGGTGGTTGAAATGGTGCAGGCACAGATGCATCTCCCTGGGGTGAGGAGGGAAAAGCCAGGAGGGAAAGCTCCAAGGAGCTGGGACAGTGTGGTTGGGAAGGGGACAAAGCCACCAGATCCTGAGTGGTCAGAATTTGATTTTCCCCTCTCGTTTTGGGATGTGGAGCCCCCAGTGCAGAGGGAAGGTCTCACCTCAGGCACCTGCAGGAGCTGGTGAAGGTGTGAGCAGGAATGGGCTCATTCCCAAGGAACTATCAGAGTTCTGTCATCCCTCAGCAGGGAATTTGGTTTTGGAAGCCCAGTTTGCCCTTCCCAGTGGAATTCAGCTTCCAGCCTGGCACTTCCCTGCAGCAGCCACTGGTGCAGGAGGTGAAATCCCTGCCCAAAATCTGGAGTGGGTTATGGAAGCTGAAACCTGGATCTCACCATGGAATGAAGCACCCCCTAAACCTGGATCTACCACGGATGAGGCACCACTGAAACCTGGATCTCACCATGGAATGAGGCACCTCCAAAACATGGATCTCACCATGGAATGAGGCACCCCTGAAACCTGGATCTCACCATGGAATAAAGCACCTCTGAAACCTGGATCTCACCATGGAATGAGGCACCACTGAAACCTGGATCTCACCATGGAATGAGGCATCCCCTAAACCTGGATCTCACCATGGATGAGGCACCTCCAAAACCTGGATCTCACCATGGAATGAGGCACCTCCAAAACCTGGATCTCACCATGGAATGAGGCATCCCCTAAACCTGGATCTCACCATGGATGAGGCACCACTGAAACCTGGATGAGGCACCCCCAACTCTGCTTCCCAATGCATGGAAAAACAGAGAAGCTGGGTTTGCAAATCAGGAATTCTCAGCGCTGCTGGAAGTCTGGCTGGCATCTCCTCTCAGTGCTGGCACAGCAGAAATTGGATCCAATTTTGGACGGTGCCACTTGTCCCCTTCTGGAAAACAGCCCCACTGGGGAGAAGGAACAAACCTGGGAGCTGCAAATGTTGTTTCTACCTTTAAGCATCTCCCATTTTCCAGCTGAGCAGCAGCAATGGGAACGTGGCTGCCGGGAGCTGGAATTGCGGATCCTGGCTCCAACGGAGCCGACACCGCGGGGAAGCCAAAGGAACAGGATCCAAAACCAACTCCAACCCCTAATTGGCCTCTGCTGGAGCCAGTGGCTGGGAATATGCACCTGTCCAAAAAAGGAGAGGTCTCTGCTGGAAAGCTGAAACTCTGGAATTCCAAGGACAAGCGGGGAAAGCCAAGAGAGTGGTTTGGATTTCAGCTTGGATATCAGCTGGAAGCAGCAGCCTTGGAACAGTTCTGAGGAGATCAGGCTCTGAAAACTCCCTGGAAGGATGTGGCCCACGTGGAATAAATCAGTTCCAGGCGGCTGGATTGGCCCAAACAGTGGCAAAATCCCATAATAGCAACAATTTATCATGGCAGAAAAGGATACGGGGAAAACAGGGAGAGAAAAACATCACAGTAGCAAAATGGGAACTTCCAGACAGTTAAAACCTGTGGAAGGAGAATTAGGAAATAATGCTTCCTTATAAAATTGTTGGGAATTCTCTTCCTGTCAGTAAGAACAACCAAACACAAAGGAACACAAAGGAGGCTGAGAGGAACCCCCAACATTCAGACTCACAATTTCAAAGGTTTTCATAGGATTTTTTACTCCTATAACCAAATGCCTCAAGGTTCTCACAGTATCAGCCCCACTGGTCTCCAACCATTTGGATTTGCAGACTCCAGAGCTTTTGCCAATGAATTCTTGGACCAAGTGCAGCAAGCTGGAACCCTCTGCCAGCATTGGCCTCTCCACATCTCCCACCCTGGATTCCAGGACTCTGGACACCCCAAAACTGCAACACCCGCCTTGGTTCCTATAACCACCCACCCTGGGGAAGCACCAGCAGCCCTGTGGGATTCCATGAGGAGAGGGGTGGAACTGAACCCTGAAGGAATTGTGTTTGGGATCGTTGGCACAGCTGTGTCACGTCCCCAAGGGCACCAGCTGAGAACTGTCAGCCCTGAGGCTGCCCAGGGGGGCTCTGGGAAGGACATCAGGAATGGGTTGGGTTGAAAGGACCTCAAAGATCATCCCATCTGACCCCTGCCATGGCAGGGACACCTCCCACTGTCCCAGGCTGCTCCCAGCCCCAGTGTCCAACCTGGCCTTGGGCACTGCCAGGGATCCAGGGGCAGCCACAACTGCTCTGGGCACCCTGTGCCAGGGCCTGCCCACCCTCCCAAGGAACAATCCCTGCCCAAGATCCCAGCCAGCCCTGCCCTCTGGCAGCTCCAGCCCATTCCCCATTGTCCTGTCTCCAAGCCCTTGGGAATGGGACATCTTGGCCCTCCTCATTTTCCTGATTTAGGGCAGCCAGGTGTGGAAGAGCTGCTGAGAAATGCACGACCACTGTCCAAAACCTGCTGCTGACCAAACAAGTCCAAGCCCAGCACATGCCTCCAGATCCTTGAAATAACCTTCATCCCTTGTGGAATGGCTGGACACAGCTCACCGACCCTCTCCCATCATTTGAGGCTGGACACAGAGCCTGCAGTGGCTGTTCCTGCTGGCACAGTCACAGCCAGGGCTGCTCTGGCCTCCCAAATAAATTAGGGAATAAAGAACACCAGGAAGCAGGAACAGACACATTCATCCCAGCTGAACACGTCCTGGCCCCGCTGGGAGCAGCAGCAGAGGAAGGGTGATCCCTTCTCCAGAGAGCCAAGCCATGAAAACACGATAGGAAGGGCCATGGAAGGGCAGCCCAGCAGGGAATTGATCTCCAGCCTCTCATCCAAAGGCCTGGAGCTGGAATAACACAGGTTTCACTCCAGTGCCTTCACAGCTGCACGTGGGAAACCTCCACAAGAGCTGAGCCTTGTGCTGGCACTGCTCTCCATGAAGGAAAATCATCCCTGGGCAGGCTGAACAGAAGGGAAACGAAAAAAAACCCCCATTTTCACACATCCCTGAGGACAGAGTGAGGGCTGAGCCCCGCAGCCCCGGGGTGGGCTTTGCCCTCCTGCTGCTGCAGCTCCAGCAAGGCAGCGCTGTTGATGAGCACAAAGGCGTCCTTGCTCCCGGGCAGCTCCACGGGGCCCCGGGGCGGGCTCAGCTTCCCCGAGTACAGGTAATCCATGTAGTTCTCAGGCTTGCTGGAAACGATGTTGCTGAGCATCATGACGAAGAGGAGGAAGCCGAAGAAGCCGACGATGATGAGGATGTAGAAGGAGGCCATGATCTCCTCCTGCAGCTCCAGGGCGGGGTTGCTGTAGTTGTTGAAGCGCAGGGCCTTCTTCTGCTCCACGAACGTCTGGAGTAAGTTGGGCAGCACCGAGCTGCTGTTGGTGTGGTTGCTCAAAGCCATGGCAGCTGCCACTCCAGAGGTCAAATCTAAACAAAGCAAAGCGAAAAAGAATCGATTGGCTGAGTGTTGTCTGGGGTTTTGCCTCTGTCCCCTTTAAGGAGTTTGGTAAAGTCTCATTTTTAGACTTCTGTGTTTCGGAGTCAGATACACTTTTGTATAAATAACCTTCTTGTTATTGTAAAATCTAGCAATGTTTACATTCTTCTCATAAGGAGGAGACTGTTGATGGACTGTTGGGTTGTCCAGTGTGGTTGGAGAAGAAGATTTTCTTCCTCCAATCCATGGTCACTGCTGGAGTTTGATAAATGTTGAATCTGTAAACAAACCCTCCTCTTTTCTGCCTCGGACATCACAAGGTGTGGGTGTGAACTCTTTATGTCAAGTGCAATAGCTGAGCCCAGGGCCTTCACACCATTCCCTGTCCTCTGCTCTGGGGATTCCTGCACTGGGAATGTTCAGCTGGAAGAACCCAAGGTCAGAGCTCGCCTGAGCTGCAGCTCCCATCTCTGCTCCCTGGGACAGGGCTGGACCTGTGCCAGGAGGGATTGGGGTGGGATTGGAGGGCAAGGTGCTTCTCCCAGAGGGTGCTGGCACTGCCCAGGCTCCCCAGGGAATGGGCACGGCCCCGAGGCTGCCAGAGCTCCAGGAGCCTTTGGGCAGCGCTGCCAGGGATGCCCAGGGGGGATTGCTGGGGGCTCTGAGCAGAACCTGGAATTGGACTGGGTCATCCTCATGGGTTTATTCCCACTCAGGATATTCCATGATTCCATCCTCCAGCTGCACATGTGGCAGGCAGGGATCCACAGTGGAAGCCAGTGGCAGGAATTCAGGGAATCCAAAGTTGTGCTGTCTGCATGGAGAATGGGCATTTCCATGCACGGGCACTCACAGTTCCCCCAGGCTGGTTTTGTTCTGCTGGTGATGCAGCATCCAAGTCAGAATTTGGGAATGGCACTGCCAATTCCAGGATTATCTCAATGGAAACGGGATGAAAAGTAACCTCACCAAGAAGAGAGGAAACCAATTCTGGGATTGTCACAGAATCAAGGAATGGATTGGGTTGGAAGGGACCTCAAATCCCAACCAGTGCCACCCCTGCCAGGGCAGGGACACCTCCCACTGTCCCAGGCTGCTCCCAGCCCCAGTGTCCAACCTGGCCTTGGGCACTGCCAGGGATCCAGGGGCAGCCACAGCTGCTCGGGGGAAACCATTGCCTCTAAGAAAACCACAAAATCCTGCCATTCTGAAAAACTGAAAGATGAAAAAAAAATTTTTGCTCCATCTCCCAGTCCCACACCCAAAAATAAGCTTTGGCAGCAACAATCTCCCATTTTTGACAGAAACCCATGGATCATTTTTAGCTCTCTGAAATGCCTTCTTTGAGAAGAATGTGAATCTTAGAAAAGCTTGGTGCCAATCTGCCCATGAGGGCTGTAAATCGAATCCAAGAGCTTAACCCCAAACATGCAATGTTGGCTAATTTAAAAATCATTCTCTTTCCTGGTGCTGAGGCCCTGGCACGGGGTGCCCAGAGCAGCTGTGGCTGCCCCTGGATCCCTGGCAGTGCCCAAGGCCAGGCTGGGCACTGGGGCTGGGAGCAGCCTGGGACAGTGGGAGGTGTCCCTGCCCAGGTCTCTCCCAACAAAACCATTCCAGGATTCCTTGTCTCAGTTCTCCTTGGTTTACCTCCTGTTTTGGTTAACCAGTGTAGCTCATCAAGAGTCTTTAAAAATGAGGAAACAACCTCACTTCTTGCAGCCAGAGCTCAGGTGCTTTACAGCACCTGAGGGCTTGACTCTGCCTTAAATTTCCTACAAGAACCTATTCAAAAAGTGAGTTTAAATTTTTTGAAAGCGGATTTTAAAAAGTGGATTTAAAACAGTGCATTTACATTTAAAATTAATATGAATAGGAGAATAATTTAAAAAAAACAACCAAAACTGAAAAAAAAATCTGGAGACTAAAGAGTAGATCTTCCTGCCAAATATCCTGAGATATTTTGTTGGTTATCCTTGGAAAAGACAGCACCTGACCCCCAGGTGAGACCAGCTGGTGATGTTGTTCAAGATCACAATGACACGGACTCTGAGTTCAGAAGGCTGACAATGACTCCAATCTATTAGCCAGGAATTTCTTCCCTTCATGCTGTTTTACAAAGAACCACCCAAGGGGTGGAAGAAAGACAAACTTCTTCAACTACATTGGTCAAGTCAGAGGGACATCAAAAAGTCCCTCCTAGGGAAAGGAATGGAAACAAAGGTCACAGTCAGGAAAACGTGTCTCTGGTTGGCAGAAAACTCTCTGGGAAAGAGTTTCAGAGAAACCCAAACATGTCAGGCACCAACCAGGGCTACGGGCTGGCATCCCTGCCTGGCAGCTCCTTGGGATTGTTTGATCCACCCTCGCTCCCGTCGGGATGTTCAGCACTCCTGACTCAGGGAATTGCGGCATTTCCTCCCTGCTCCCCTGGGATGAGCCCATCCCCAGACCCCCGGAGTGCCTGGCTGATGAAGGATGGCCATTCCTGCTGAGGTTTCCTCTCCTCCCAGCCGTTCCCTGTTAATGGGTGTGTTTATCCTGCCGGGCTCTGACTGCTCCGCCCGGAATCTCCTCATGCCCAAACAACCGCGGCTGAGCCTGTGCGATCCGGGATTGTGGAGATTTTACAGCCACGCCACGGGAGCCTGGGGGGATGTTCCAGGGGAATCCAAGGAATCCCAGCAGCTCTGGGTGTGTGGGATCACGCGGCTCAGGTGGAGCTTGGAGGTGAACGGGATTTTTTTGTCCCTATAGGAAAACAGGCAAAATCCCTTCCAGCTTCCAAGTGAAGTGCTCATGGATTATAAAACCCAGCAGAGCCAATCTGGCTTCTTAAAATTAATGAATCATTTGAAAGGGACCTTAAAGATAATTTTGTTCCATCCCCTGTCATGGGCAGGGACACCTCCCACTGTCCCAGGCTGCTCCCAGCCCCAGTGTCCAACCTGGCCCAGGGATCCAGGGGCAGCCACAGATGCTCCGGGAATTCCATCCCAGCACTTCTCCACCCTGCCAGGGAACAATTCCTGCCCAAGATCCCAGCCAGCCCTGCCCTCTGGCACTGGGAAGCCATTCCCCCTGTCCTGTCCCCACATGCCCCTGCAAATATTCCCTCCCCAGGGACTCAATCCGAGATCACAGCTCTGCTCAGGAGTGAAACTTCCCCTCTCAGAGGGCACAGCACAATAAATGGGGTTTAGTCCTTGGCTGAACCCCAGGTGAAGGTTTCAGTCTGGAAAAAAAATGAAAATCCACTGTTTTTCTGGTAAGATTTTCTCAGTTGTTGCCCCAAACCCACCCCTCCTCTCCCTGCCCCCCCAGACTGTTCTGCTCCACAGGATTTAAGGGCAGTGCCACGAGGATCCCTAAAGATCAAAATTCAGGGATAAATCCCCAGCCCTTCCTCCTCTTGATGGAATTCCAAACTTCCTGCAACCCTACCTCAAAAAAACACCAACACCCCCTTGCTCTGCCCACCCCCAAACCATCCCATGGCCAAAATTATATTTATTTCCTGTCATATAAAGCTGAGAGTGAGCTTTGGATGCTCCTGTCCATGGTTTTTATGGACACTGCCCACCACTGCCTGTGACCTGGGATGGTGGAAGATGTCCCTGCCCATGGCAAGGGTGGCAATGGGATGATCCTGAAGGTTCTTCCCAACCCAAACCTCCTGGAATTCTATGGATTCCCCAACTCCTGCCAGCACTGGAGTGGGAGTGGTCCTAGAACAAGGTGTATGAATTTTTGGGGATTTAAAATTGAATATAAAGCCCAGAGTTCTGATTTTCAGGTCCTCAAACTTTGCCTTCTAAGGAAAACAGTGTCTTCTGCTCAATGAGATATTGGACAGGAACTTCAAATCTCTCTCTCTATATATATATATATAAAAGTCAATATAAAAAAAGTCAATATAAAAAAAAGCCAATATAAAAAAAAAGCCAATATAAAAAATATTTTAAAATTACTATTTTAAAAAACAAATATATTAAAAACCAATATATCAAAAATCAATATATAAAAAAACCCAGTATATAAAAAACTTCAGTGTATTAAAAACCTCAATATCTTACAAAATCTCAATATATTAAAAAATCTCAATATATTTTTTAAAAAAACTCATTTTTTAAAATCAATATATTTTAAAAACCCTCAATATATTAAAGAAATCTCAATATACATTAAAAAAAATAAATCTCTGCAAGCGTGGCCATCACTGAGCCATGTCCCACTTGACTCCATCCAGAAAGCATTAGGAAAGGGAAAAATCCATTCAAACTTCCCTCACAGTTTTCCCTCCCATTCCAAACACCACAGGAGAACAACAGGAGAGGGACCAATTCCCAGAAAACAATGAGAGGCCTGAGGGAAGTGACACAAGGGACCAATTACATTTAACAGGGACAATTCTCAGGCTACTTCTGCAGCCTCTGAATGGCAGAACCTGATTTTCCTCCCCAAAATAAGCCAAAATAAAAGAAGTTTAGAGTAGGATCTGCCTTTAGAGACAACTAAGGAAGGATCTGTGGCTGCTCTTGGGCAACTCCGGGAGTCCAGGAAGGTGTAAACAGGTCTTGTGTAAATAAATGGTGTTATTTGTCCATGTGCAGCTCACAGACAGAGCTGGAAGAGCTTGGAATCACAGAAATCAGGTGGGGAGAAGTCTCCAGGATCAGCAGCTCCAACCTTTGAGCCCCACGTGTCAGTGGGAGGGAACTGGGGTGCATTTTAGCTCAACGTGAAGATACTGGGATGTCCCACCAGCTCAATTTCCCCATTGTTGTATTAATTAAACAGGTGAGAAATCACCTTTTTCTTTTTTTCCTTCCAAGAGTGGGCTCAGCCCCTTTTCTCCCCTCCCCTCTCTTCTCCACTGCTTTTCCACAGCCTAAGGATCGCTGTGACCTTTTTTTTGTGTGTGTGTGCAGAGGTGTGGCCCACACCAACACAGCTGAGACTGCAAAGAGCAGGGCTGGATGAGCCAGGAGGGAGAAATCCTGCCCTGGGATGGAATTCCAGACTGCAGAGAGTAGGGCTGGATTAACCAGGAGGGGGAGAAATCCTGCCCTGGGATGGAATTCCAGACTGCAGAGAGCAGGGCTGGATGAGGCAGGAGGGGAAGAAATCCTGCCCTGGGATGGAATCCCAGACTGCAGAGAGCAGGGCTGGATGAGCCAGGAGAGAGAAATCCTGCCCTGGGATGGAATTCCAGACTGCAGAGAGCAGGGCTGGATGAACCAGGAGAGAGAAATCCTGCCCTGGGATGGAATTCCAGACGGCAGAGAGCAGGGCTGGATGGGCCAGGAGGGAGAAATCCTGCCCTGGGATGGAATTCCAGACTGCAGAGAGCAGGGCTGGATGAACCAGGAGGGAGAAATCCTGCCCTGGGATGGAATTCCAGACTGCAGAGAGCAGGGCTGGATGGGCCAGGAGGGAGAAATCCTGCCCTGGGATGGAATTCCCAGAGAAGCTGAGATCCCTGGAAGTTTGCTGGAGCAGCCTGGGATAGTGGAAGGTGGCCCTGGGTGAGCCTGGATGTCCCTTCCAACCCAGCCCATGCCATGAGCACCATTTCCTGCCTCAGAAATAGATAAATATAAATAAAATCCACGCACACGTGGAGGCTTGCATGAACTTCTCCTCCCTCTACACGCACAAACAAATTAAAACACAAAAACAGAGCCAAGTCTCTGCTATATATCATATAAATTTACAATATATATAAAAATATGGTTATAGAAAATATAATATACAGAAACAGAGCTACAAATCTGTTAAATATAATACAATAGGTTATATATTATATATACAGAAACAGAGCTACAAATCTCTGATATATATAACATAATATCCAAAATACAGCTATTATACAGTTATATATTATATATACAGAAATAGGACTACAAGTCTCTGCTATATATAATATAAATATACTATATAAAAATACGGTTATGTATAATATAATATATATTACATACACAGAAACAGAGCTACAAATCTGTTACATATAATATAATGTAATATCCAAAATATATCTATTACATAGTTATATATTATATAATATGTATTATATATATACAAAAACAAAGCTACCAGTCTGTTATATACAAATATATATATTTTGTATATAATGTGATATCCAAAATATATCTAATATAGTTATATATATATTATATATACAAAAACAGAGCTACAAGTCTGTTATATATATAAATATATATATATTGTATATAATGTAATATCCAAAATATATATTATATAGTTATATATATTATATATACAAAAACAGAGCTACAAGTCTTATACATAATATATTATAACACAAATATACAAAATACATAATATATAGTTATATGTACTATAACAGACATTACATATATACAAAAGTAGAGCTACAAGTCTGTTATATATAATATTATATATATATAAATATAATATATACACCGAATGCCTATGTATACCTAATGCCATATCCAGGTAATTTTTTTAAAAAAATCCTAATAACGAGATAACTTGTTATCCTAATAACAAGAGGGTTAAACACAGCCGATTTTCAGCGGAAAAAAAAATCCAACAAATGCACCCAAACCAATGAAAAACTGAAATTACCAATGAAAAACTGAAATTACCAATGAAAGCAGCGCTGACGTCTCGTTCACAGAGGAAATGGCAGATGCTGTGCCGGCATCCCGGGGTTGTTTCCCCTCACCTGCAGCTCCGTCCCCGGGCAGCTCCCGTCCCCTCTGGCTCCGGCTGCTCCAGGGGTTTAACTATTTAAGGAGCGGAGGGGAGGAGTGGCCTGGCTGGGGATAATCACAGCAGGGAGGGGCCGGGCAGGCGGGGACAGGATCCGGCACCTGGGAGGCTCCGGGAAAAGCGACAAAAAGGGACAAGGGGGGGGAGGATTCGGGGGTGTCAGCAGTGGGGGAAAGAAGATGGGGAAAGTCGTTCTGGGTGGGTGTTTGTTGTTGGGCAAGAGAGGAGGTGGTGGGGCTTGGCGGGGATTTGGGTTATTGGTCATAAATGCCCGGAAATTTTGGTCGTTTCTAGACCCAGGGGCTGTCAGAAATATCCAGGGTGACCCCCTCGAGGTGTTTGGGTGCACTGGAGGAATCACAGAATTGTGGAAGAATAGCCTGAGGTGGGAAGGAGCCACCAGGATCACTGAATCCAGCTCTGTTCCCTGCCCAGACCCCCAGGAATTCCCTGAGGTGGGAAGGAGCCACCAGGATCACTGAATCCAGCTCTGTTCCCTGCCCAGATCCCCAGGAATTCCCTGAGGTGGGAAGGAGCCACCAGGATCACTGAATCCAGCTCTGTTCCCTGCCCAGATCCCCAGGAA
The DNA here is from genome assembly GCA_017589585.1 of Phylloscopus whistleri. Classification (NCBI taxonomy): domain Eukaryota; kingdom Metazoa; phylum Chordata; class Aves; order Passeriformes; family Phylloscopidae; genus Phylloscopus; species Phylloscopus whistleri. The sequence goes on from JADMLD010000516.1 coordinate 61,222, forward strand.
TTCCCTGAGGTGGGAAGGAGCCACCAGGATCACTGAATCCAGCTCTGTTCCCTGCCCAGAGCCTCAGGAATTCCCTGAGGTGGGAAGGGGCCACCAGGATCACTGAATCCAGCTCTGTTCCCTGCCCAGAGCCTCAGGAATTCCCTGAGGTGGGAAGGAGCCACCAGGATCACTGAATCCAGCTCTGTTCCCTGCCCAGACCCTCAGGAACTCCCTGAGGTGGGAAGGAGCCACCAGGATCACTGAATCCAGCTCTGCTCCCTGCCCAGACCCTCAGGAATTCCCTGAGGTGGGAAGGAGCAACCAGGATCACTGAATCCAGCTCTGCTCCCTGCCCAGACCCTCAGGAATTGCCCCTGTCCCTGCTGGAGGCTGCCCAGCCCTCCCTGCTCAGGGCACACCTCCACCCCTGCTCCTCCTGCTTCACCTTCTGGAGAAAGGATGGGCAAAGAAAGTAGCCAGGAACGGGAAAGAGGATGCAGGGTGAGGCAACCTCCCTATCTGAGCTCCCATCTCCCTGCCCCAAGCCCTTCCAGCCTGTTCTGCCAGCTGGGCAGGGGTGTTTTACCCTGCTCAGACACAAAACAGCCCGAGTTCCACCCCTTCCCAGCCAAATCCCCTCCAGGAGCAACACAAAACACCTGGCAGCCCTTGCAACATCCCTGATTTAACCAGGATTTGGAGCACAGACAGCTCCTGGCCCGAGGTTCCTCAGCTGAGGGAGGATGAGAGCTCAGCTGATTTTTTTTTTTTTCCTGGGAAGCAGGAGGGAGAGCTGGGCCCCATGGAGCCAGGAGCCTTTGGGAAGCAGCAGCAGGAGTTAAATTTGTGGTCAGGCACGTTCCTAGATCTGCCTGTGGGACTCAGCTCCTTTTTTTTTTTTTTTTTTTCACACGTCCAATCTACTCTGGAGAGCACACAGAGCTTTAAAAGCCTCAGCAGCTCGTGAGTGAGCTCCACCTTTGGCTAACAAATGCAGAAATGGGGAGAAAATCCAAAGCAGGAGCTACTGCTTGGAGGAGAGGAGACCTGAGGGCTCCAGAGGGAAGGAGAGGCCTGGGAAACTCCCTCATTCCTGGATAACCCCGGTGCTGCCAGGCTGAGGGGGCTGTGTGCAGCTAAATCCCAGATTTTGGGGCAAAATGTGGTGCTGAGAGGTTTAAAGCCACCGTTCCCAAGAGCCAAACCCACAGCTCTGGCTCTCAGAGTTGGAGAGTGGACGTGGAAAATGCACCTGGTTTTACAGGATCACCAGGGTGGGAAGGGACCTCTGGGGTCACCCAGTGCCACCCCAGCAGCACCAGCAGCACCCAAACCCTGTCCCCAAGGGCCACATCCAGATCGTCTGGGACAATTCCAGGGACTCCAAACCTCCCTGGGCAGCTCATCCCAAGGCCTGACCACTCTGTGAGGGAAAAAATGTTTCCAATCTCCAATCTGAGCCTGCCCTGGTGCAATTTGAGGCCATTTCCTCTCCTCCTTTCCCTGCCCCTCCTGGCAGGGAGTTGTGCAGAGCCACAAGGGCCCCCCTGAGCCTCCTTTTCTCCAGGCTGAGCCCCTTCCCAGCTCCCTCAGCCCCTCCTGGGGCTCCAGCCCCTTCCCAGCTCCCTGCCCTGCCCTGGACACGCTCCAGCCCCTCCAGGTCCTCTCTGAAGTGAGAGTTTCAGACTCTTCCCTGGATTTGATGGTTCTTTTTCCTTGGAAACCAAATCCAATGGAAACACAGAAGGATAATCATGGATAACAATGCCTTGGGAGTGCTGGCCCCAAATGGGGGAATAATGCCTTAAATTTTATCTTTGGTGTTTTTCAGGTTCTGTGCTGCCCAGGGTGCAGCTCTCAGCCTCACATTCAGGGTCACTCAGCTCTGCACAGAGCAGGGACACAAAACAAATCCTGCTCCTGCTGCACACCAAGCACAGCTGGGACAAGTGTTCAGGCCCCAAAGCACAAACAAGGGTGGCTGCAGAGAGAAAACAAGAAGGGTGGGACTGCAGAACCTGGAGCTGGAACTGGACAATGAAACCCCAATGTGCAAATGGACCAGAACTGATCAAAGTGTGAGACCTCGTGACCAGGGGTCCATTTTGGGTCCATTTTGGGTCCATTTTGGGTCCATTTTGTGTCCATTTTGGGTCCATTTTGTGTCCATTTTGGGTTCATTTTGTGTCCATTTTGTGTCCGTTTTGTGTCCATTTGGGGTCCATTTTATGACCATTTTGGGTCCATTTTGTGACCATTTTGGGTCCATTTTATGACCATTTTGGGTCCATTTTGTGTCCATTTTGTGTCCATTTTATGACCATTTTGGGTCCATTTTGTGCCCATTTTGGGTCCACCTTGGGTGTAGCCCTGGCCAGGCTCTTGTCCTGCCCAAGGTGTGTCCTGAAAGGCCTTTTAATAAATATCTGCTTTATTCTCTGGCTCTGTCCAGTCTCTGTTCCAGGTGAACCTTCCCAAGGCATCAGCAGCACCTGCACAACGTGGGGGGACGAGAGATTTTGGGGAATTTGTTCCATTATCAAGGACTCTGTGTGAATTTTCCTGATTCTCTGGGACAGACACCCGAATCTGTGTGTCCAATCTGCCCTAGAGAGGAGCTTGATTGCTAATTAATGACAGTAATTAATGTCGGCCTCTAACTGGTGCAGAAGGATGGGCTCCTCCCCAGCCATTCCCAGGAAAATGGTGCAGGATTCCTCCTTGTCCTCAGCAGGGCAGCACAGCAGAGATCCCAATCCTCTAGTGGGGATCCCAATCCTCCAGAGGGGATCCCAGTTCTCCCAGATGGGATCCCAGTCCCCCAGAGGGGATCCCAGCCCTCTAGAGGGGATCCCAGTCCCCCAGAGGGGATCCCAATCTCCCAGAGGGGATCCCAATCCCCCAGAGGGGATTCCAATCCTCCAGAGGGGATCCCAGTCCCCCAGAGGGGATCCCAGCCCTCCAGAGGGGATCTCAGTTCTCCAGAGGGGATCCCAGTCCCCCAGAGGGGATCCCAATCTCCCAGAGGGGATCTCAATCCCCCAGAGGGGATCCCAACCCACCAGAGGGGATCCCAACCCACCAGAGGGGATCTCAGTCCTCCAGAGGGGATCCCAGTCCCCCAGAGGGGATCCCAATCTCCCAGAGGGGATCCCAACCCACCAGAGGGGATCCCTGCCCTCCTGAGGGGATCCCAGTCCTCCAGAGGGGATTCCAATCCTCCAGAGGGGATCCCAATCCTCCAGAGGGGATCCCTGCCCTCCAGAGGGGATCCCAGTCCCCCAGAGGGGGTCCCAGTCCCCCAGAGGGGGTCCAGCTGCCATTCCCAGGGCTGAGAATGAAGCAGCTGGGGTGATGTGAGATTTCCAGGGGGAGGGTGGGAGTTCTGGGGGTGTGGATGCAGAGGGACACACGGACACAGCCGTGTCCCCTGAGCAATTCCAGGTGACCCCTGCCCAGAGGTTTCCCCCTCCCTCCCCTCCAGCCACAGCCCTGGAGTCTGGGCTTTTGCAAAGGAGTGAGGGAATGAGTTTGCAGCAGGAATACCAAGGTCCTGAGAAATAAACCCGACAGCTTTCCAATGATGGCAAATAAACTGGGAAGCTTCCATCAGTTTGATGGGACACAGGCCAGGGCACAGCTGAGGATTTGGTTCCCTTATTCCTGAAATTCCATTTTTTTTAGACACACAAGGCAAGGGAACAATCAAGCAAGGCTCTTTTAGCCCCATTTTTTTTTTTTTTCCCCCAAAATACTGGATTATAAAGCATCAAACCCCTGGGTGGGGTTTAGGAGCTGGTGGGAATCGACCTGATCTCCGTGTCCCCTCCTCCAGGAGCAACAATACCTGGAAGCATGGGCAGGACATGACCAAACACCTTTAAAATCCCACGTGCTGGAGTGAGGCAGGAGTGGAGGACTCACGGAGCCACGGGATGAGCCCGGACCAGCCCGGATGAGCTGCAGCCTGGAGCATTTCCCAGCCCCACTCTCCTCCCAGCTTGTTTTCCACGCTCCCAGCCCCGGGACACACCAGGTGGATGGTGTCTGCCAGTGACATTTCCTGTTGAGCCAGGGCTGCTGGCCCTGGAGGAAGTGGGGTGCAGGAATGTCTGGAGGTGACACTCTGGAGGTGACACTGCTGGCTCACGGGAGGAGGTCGTTGGTCATCGGTCACCGGGGCCAGCGGCCCGAGGGCCTCGGCCACAGGTGGATCCCTGCACGTTATCCCTGTGACTCCTCCCAAAAAATCTGGGTCATGCCCTGGCAGGTGCTTGCTGCAGGAATGAGCCATTCCCAAGGCTGGGATGATGAGGGATGCCCCTTCCCCAACATTCCTCCTGTTCCTCCTCCTCTTCCAAAGTGTCTCCGAGGCAGAAACCTTAAGGATCATCCCATTCCCATGGGCAGGGATGCCTTTCCCTATCCTAGCTTGCTCCAAGCCCCATCCAAGCTGCCCTTGGACACTTCCAGGGGGATATTTTGAGGCTGTGGAGAGTTCTGCAAGAGCTGGGAGAGATTTGTTAGAGTCTCCTCCTCCTCCAAAGTGTCTCGGAGGCAGAAACCTTAAGGATCATCCCATTCCCACAGGCAGGGACAGCTTTCCCTATCCTAGCCCCATCCAAGCTGCTTTTGGGCACTTCCAGGGGGATATTTTGAGGCTGTGGAGAGTTCTGCAAGAGCTGGGGGAGATTTGTTAGAGCCTGGCGATATTTTGCATGAAGGATCTGCCCTGTCCTCCTCCTGGTCTCAGTTTTGGCTGAGCCATCTTGGCTTTCCAGGAGATGCCAGCTTGGACAGGGGTTGGAGCACCCTGGGATAGGGAAAGATGTCCCTGCCCATGGCAGCAGGGGTGGAAATAAATGATCTTTAGGGTCCCTTCCAACCCAAAGCATTCCAGGATTCCATGGATGGTCCCAGTGCAGGTCAGACCAACTCACGGATCCCATTCCCAGGTTTCTGCTTCCCAGGCCTGGCTCTCTGTGGCCTGTTTGTCTCTCCCCACACTCAGTGTAGGTGTGAGGAGAAGCTCCTCTGAATCCTGCAGGGTTTCTACAAAACACCCCCTCAGCCTGATCCTGCTCCAGGGCTCAGTGGGAACAGCTCAGGGCTCTCTGCACTCCTGAGCTGCCTTTTCCTACAGGAGCCTGAGAAATTCCCAATATTCCTCCTCAGCAAGAGGAGAACTCTGGAAAACTCCTTGCACAGAAACACATCCCATGAAAGAAAAGAGTTTGTGTAAAAGAGATGTTACTGGGCATTGTACAATGAGGGATTCTGATGATAAAAGTCCCAGGCTGTTCAGTTTGTTTCTTTCTTCCCTTTTTTCCCCAGTTTTTCCAGCATTTATTTCCCAGCATGACTGGCTCTGAATGCATTCAGCTTTCTCATCACTCCACAGACGCCAGACTCCCCAGGACAGACCTGAACAGATTTTGCTGCTTTCCTGCCATTCTCAGACTCCTCCTTTGCCATAAAACTCCATTTTTGATGCTGCTGTGACCCCAAGGGCAGCTGGGCATTTCTAAATCCACAGGGATTGGGAGCAGCTGGATGGGATCTGCCCAAAAGGTTCCAGAAATGGAAGCAGGAGGTCTCAGCAGAGCAGGAATATTTGGGATCTGGGAAGAGATCTGGGCATGGCCACACACAGCACCCCCAGGCCAGGCCTGGGATGGGTTGTCCCCTGTTGTCCCTGACACTGGAATTCCTGGGTTCCTCTCCTCCCTCTCCTGAAGGTTTCCAGGTAAAACGGGTTCCTCTGAGCCACCTGCCCTGGGATTTAATGCCTTTCCCCAGAGCAGGCACTGATGCAACTGCTGACCCACTGGGACACTCTGGTGTGGTCCCTGTAGGAGGTGCAGCCTCGTCCTCCTCCTGGAATGGGAAATTTAATGGAATAAACTTGTAGGAACCAGGGCAGACGGAGATGGGAGATCTCTGGAGTCAAGGCTGCTCTTGGAGCAGGGGTTCATTGCACAGGGCCTGGGTGGAGAGGCCCTGCTGAGAGCTGCCAGCTGCAGCTTGGAGCAGAGCTGAGAGAAGAGCAAGAGAGTGAAGTAAGAGAGCTGAAGAGAACTAAAAGAAGTAAGAGAGTGAAGTTCCCGTTACAATAGATTAAATTTTCTTCTCTACTGAATATTCTAACTTACACCAACCAATCTAATACAAGATACAAATCCTACAGCATTCACACACAGCCTGTAAGAATCATTACATTACCATAGTGTGTTATATTTTAAACCCTAAAAACGACTCTTGGGACCCCTCCTGCCAAGCTGGTGGGGTCTGCTCTGACCCTTGGGCTCTTGGTGAGGAGAAGGGCATTGTTTGATCAAAAGGGGATTAATTCCCTTCAGCTGGCCACACTATTGTTTTCCAGTTGTCCAGTAACTGAGGCTTTAGACATCGAAACTTGCTTTTAATTCTATTTCACTGATAGGTTTCATATTCTCAAAACCTAAGCAGTCATATTTATAAGGCTTTCCTTTTTCATCTTCCCCAACAAAACCCATCAAATTTATGTCATAAACCCACAAACGCGTCTGGTTGCGTTTGCGTCCCACAACCACGGCAGGTTGGGACAGCTCTTTTCTCCTTTTTGGAAAACTCCACAGGCAGCTTAATTCTAAAAGATCTCCACGTCACCAGGAGGCTGCCAGGGCCTGTCCTGTGCCACGGAAGGAGCCCCAGCCCAGGCCTGATCCCGGCCCCATCCCCGATCCCGTCACGTGCGGGATCCGCGCAGCCGCGCCAGGGCCTGGCTCGGGGCCACCTCCAGCTCCTGCCACTCCTGACTCAGCCCTGGCAGCAGAGCTCTGCCTGTCACCCTTTAATTGTGCCTGGGGGAGCAAACAGAAAAAAAAAAAAAATAGTAATAATAATAATAACAACAAATCCCCGTTTCTGTGGCCTGGTGTTCACGTTTTGGGCTGGGCTCCAGGCACGCGAGCGCGGCGGTGTCACCTCCAGGCCAGAATGAAGGCAGCTCTGCCACTCCCATCCTGTGCTTCACATCCTGTTGCCACCACAGCCCTGGGCTCCTTAATCAACATCACGTTGATGTCTTGGGAAGGCTGACCTGGAATAGAGGCTGGACAGAGCCAGAGAATAAAGCAGATATTTATTAAAAGGCCTTTAAGGAGACACCTTGGGCAGTACAAGAGCCTGGCCAGGGCTACACCCAAGGTGGACCCAAAATGGACCCAAAATGGACCCAAAATGGGCACAAAATGGACACAAAATGGACACAAAATGATCACAAAATGGACCCGAAATGGACACAAAATGGTCACAAAATGGACACAAAATGGACACAAAATGGTCACAAAATGGACCCAAAATGGACCCAAAATAGACCCAAAATGGTCACAAAATGGTCACAAAATGGTCACAAAATGGACCCAAAATGGTCACAAAATGGACACAAAATGGTCACAAAATGGACCCAAAATGGACCCAAAATAGACCCAAAATGGTCACAAAATGGTCACAAAATGGACCCAAAATGGTCACAAAATGGTCACAAAATGGTCACAAAATGGTCACAAAATGGACCCAAAATGGACCCAAAATGGTCACAAAATGGACCCAAAATGGTCACAAAATGGTCACAAAATGGACCCCAAATGGTCACAAAATGGTCACAAAATGGACACAAAATGGACCCCTGGTCACGAGGTCTCACACTTTGATCACTTTGGGTCCATTTGCACATTGGGGTTTCATTGTCCAGTTCCAGCTCCAGGTTCTGCAGTCCCACCCTTCTTGTTTTCTCTCTGCAGCCACCCTTGTTTGTGCTTTGGGGCCTGAACACTTGTCCCAGCTGTGCTTGGTGTGCAGCAGGAGCAGGATTTGTTTTGTGTCCCTGCTCTGTGCAGAGCTGAGTGACCCTGAATGTGAGGCTGAGAGCTGCACCCCTGGGCAGCACAGAACCTGAAAAACATCAAAGATAAAACTGAAGGCACCAACCCTGGGGCAGCCAAGCCAGCAGTGGTGGCTGCTGGGGACACCAGGAGAGGAGCAGTGCTGACCCCACAGGAGGACGAGAGCTGAGCAGGAAAACTGAACTTTAACAACTGGCACGTCCTGATAAAAGCTGAAAATATCCATGGAACTTCTCAAAGAGCTTTTTACCTCTTGTGTTTCACTCCTGGGACCCATCCCTATCAGGGGAGGTGGAGGAGGAGTGCGCAGAGCGGGAAAAGCTCGGCCCTGTCACCACAGCTGGGACAGAGCTGCAGCTGTGGGGATGTGCTGGCCCTTCAGGGCATCATTTCTGCTGTGATGAGCTCCTCAGAATCCACCTGGACTTCCCAAAAACCACCACAGAATTCCAGAATGGGTGAGCTGGAAGGGACCTTAAGGACCATCTCATCCCACCCCACCCACAGGCAGTTGGGCATTTCTAAATCCCAGCTTGGGTTTGGGAACAGCTGGATGGGATCTGCCCAGAAGGTTCCAGAAATGGAAGCAGGAGGACTCAGCAGAGCAGGAATATTTGGGATCTGGGAAGAGATCTGGGCATGGCCACACACGGTGGGCCTGGAATGGGTTGTCTCCTGTTGTCCCTGACACTGGAATTCCTGGGTTCCTCTCCTCCCTCTCCTGAAGGTTTCCAGGTAAAACGGGTTCCTCTGAGCCACCTGCCCTGGGATTTAATGCCTTTCCCCAGAGCAGGCACTGATGCAACTGCTGACCCACTGGGACACTCTGGTGTGGTCCCTGCAGGAGGTGCAGCCTCATCCTCCTCCTGGAATGGGAAATTTAATGGAATAAACCCATTGAATTTCTGTCATAAACCCACAAACACATCCGATAACCACAGCAGGCTGGGACAGCTCTTTTCTCCTCCTTTTGGAAAATCCCACAGGCAGCTTAATTCTCTGCAAATCCCTAAAAAATGCCAGTGGATAAATAAAGAGGAGAAGCTGGAGCAGGGAACTCGCTGCCTGTGGTGGTTCCCACTGAAGGAAACTCAGGAGGGAAGAGGAAACCTGCCCAGAGCTGGAGAAAAGAAGGATCCTTCAGAGTTCCTGGTGATTTCTCCATTTCAGCGACTTCTGGGAGTGGAAATGAGGAGCAAAACACACATGGAAAAATCCAGGAGAGGCTGTTTAATGTGCAGAGGTTGGATTCAATGATTTGTTATTAAATAAAAACTCTATTTCTGTTGCCTGTGTTGTGCACTGAGCTGTGCAGCACCTCTGGGATTTGGATCAGGAACAAATCATGGAACATCCTGAGCTGGAGGGGACCCACAGGGATCAAATCCAACCCTGGCCCCGCACAGACCCTGCCACAATCCCACCCTGGGCATCCCTGGGAGCGGAGACCAAACACTCCTGCAGCTCTGGCATCAACCTGGGTGTTTCTCAGCTTTTTGCTTTTGTTCAAAACGCCTTTTATTCTGTCACAACCCCTTTCTCCAGGTCAGGGTGTGGGTGGAAAGGCAGCTGGGCTGGTAGTAAAGAGAGAGATCTCCCTTTTTTTTGAGGGAAAGCCAGAAATAGAAGAACAGAGAGTGGATTTGGGGTGTCAGCCCTGCTCTGGGTAAATCCCAGGGGGTCCCTGAGTGATGCCCATGCTGGTTTTCCTATTCCTGCACCACAACTTTTGCATGTTAAGGTGAAAAAAAAATAAAAATATGGTAAAATATTTTATAAAAAATGTAAAATATATGATATTTTATCCCTCAGGGTCCAATCCAGCCCCGAGTTCCTGGGAATGGAGCTACTGAGGGGGGAGTTCCAGAGGTGGAATGGGAAGGATCTGCCTGTGCAGGGTCAGTGTGGGATCCTTGTTTGCAGCCTTTTCCCAGCTCCCTTTGGCACTGCTGGGTGGGAAGCAGAAAATAAAGCCTTGAGAAAAACCCTGCCAGGACAAAAGGTCCTGGAAGTGCCTGAACCTGCCTGGATAAAGAGCCCAGGCTGGAGGTTCACGGGCACAACAGCTGCTGGATCCATGCTCCCCTGACAAATCCCTGCTGCCACTGGAGCTCGGGGTCACAAGGAAAAAGGAAATGGAGCTCAGGCCTTGGGAACAATGGGAGAGATCCTCCTGATAGGGCCAGGGGTGCTGTGTGCAGGGAAACCTGGGGAAAGATGAGCATGGAGGTGGTGGGAGAAAGACAGAGCTGGTGGGGCTGTGCCAAAGGAGCATTCCCTGGATAAAAACCTGGGATCAATCCCATCCTCAGGGTTCAGTCACAGAATCCCAGGCTGGCTTGGGTTGGAAGGGACCTTAAAGATCATCCCATTCCAACACAAACCATGAGCAGGGACACCTCCCAGTGTCCCAGGCTGCTCCCAGCCCCAGTGTCCAACCCGGCCTTGGGCACTGCCAGGGATCCAGGGGCAGCCACAGCTGCTCTGGGCACCCTGTGCCAGGGCCTGCCCACCCTGCCAGGGAGAAAAATTTTTCCTGATATCTGATCTAAACCTGTAATTTCTTAACTTGAGGCCATTCCCAGGCTCCTGTCCCTGCAGCTCTTGGCAATTGTCTCTCTCCAGCTTTCCTGGGGCTCCTTCAGGCCCTGCAAGGCCACCCTGAGCTCAGCCCAAAGCTTCTCCTCTCCAGGCTGAACAATCCCAGCTCTGCCAGCCTTTCCTCCCAGCAGAGCTGCTCCATCCCTCTGCTCATCCTGCTGCCTCCTCTGGCCTCTCTCCCTGTGCTGGGCCCCAGGGCTGGGGCAGCTCTGCAGGTGCTCTCACCTGAGGGGCACAGGGGCACAATCCCAATCCCTTTCCTGATCCCCACACTGGGCACGGGGGGCTCTGGGCTGGGGCAGCTCCAGCTCTCCCAGGGCTGCTCCATCTGCTCATCCCAGCCTGGATTGAGCCCGGGGGTTGTGCTGACTCCAGTGCTGCCCTTGGCCTCGTGAAACCTCCTGAGATTCCTGCCTGCTCCAGGTCCCTCTGGATGGCCCCTGCAGGGCAGCTCCTGCCGCATTCCCGCTGCCCTCCCGCAGCTCCCGTGCAGGGTTGGTGCTGCTCCCTGCAGCCTGCCCTGGAGAAAAGCTCCCTGCAGCTCTCCCATGCCCAGCTGAGGGCTCCAGCTGCCTCAGGAGATCGGGGACTGAGTTTGGGGCAGCGATAAGAAGGTGCAAAACTGCAACAGGATGCCAGAGCAATATGACACGAGATAAGAGCAGTTATCAGCTGTAAAGAATGTTCTGCTGGCTTCTGATTGCTCCTATCTTCTATTTTTATCAGTTTCCTCCTGCTTGTCTCTGAACAAGTTTCCAGGTTTAGCAGGTCTGACCCAGGCAGCTGCAAATAAAGATGGCACTGATAACTCCAAATGGCACAGGGGAGCTCGTTCCAGACTCACAGAGCCTTTGGCTGGGAAGGATTTCTCCCTGTTTAATCCCAGGGGTTTGAGCTCCCATCCCTGCAGCTCTGAAGATTTCTGCTGGTAAAATAAAAAACCCACCTGCTGCAGGTGCAAGTTCTCCCTGAGATGGGGAATGAGAGCTTGGAGTTCTCCAGGGTGGAGAGGGCAAAGGGTGAGCCCTCAATCTCAGCATGTCAGGCTGCAGAGCTGCCTCAAATCTGCCCAGATTTGCTTCCCTGGCTCTGGGCTGCCTGGATATGAATACCTGGAGTCATTGCTGGGATATTTTTCCCTCAGTGTTGCAACTCACCTTTTCTTCCAGCTGGAATTGGCACCTGGCTGTCCCAAAGCTGAGCCTGGGCCACTCTCACACCTCTGAGTGGATTTATTGTGGGCAGGTGGGGGACAGGTTTTAAACTGACAGAAGGATGAGATTGGAGATTGGGCACTGCCAGGGATCCAGGGGCAGCCACAGCTGCTCTGGGCACCCTGTGCCAGGGCCTGCCCACCCTGCCAGGGAACAATTCCTGATTCCCAAGATCCCAGCCAGCCCTGCCCTCTGGCACTGGGAGCCATTCCCTGGCTCCTGTCCCTCCAGCCCTTGTCCCCAGTCCCTCTGCAGCTCTCCTGGAGCCCCTTCAGGCCCTGCCAGGGGCTCTGAGCTCTCCCTGGAGCTTCTCCTCTCCAGGTGAGCACCCCCAGCTCCCCCAGCCTGGCTGGGAGCAGCCTGGGACAGTGGGAGGTGTCCCTGCCATGGCTGAGGTGGCACTGGATGGGCTTTGAGGTCTCCCCAACCCAAACCAGCCTGGGATTCTGGAATTTTACGAGCTGTCCCTGCTCTCCTCAACCCCCAAACCCCTGCCCCAGCCGTGGGGCCGCCAGAGCTGCCAAGGCCACTCCAGGAGCCCCTTCCCAGAGTCTGATCCTCAGAGCCATCTCCACGGCTCCCTCTGGACTCACTCCAACATTTCCATGCCTTTTTCCAGGCTCGCTGCCATTCCCTGGAGCTGGAGGTGCCCCCCCAGCCCCGGGCTGGCGCTGCTGAGGAGGGAGCCGGGCCCAGCCGGGGCCGGGGTGGCCGCTCCCAGCACCGGAGCCCAGCTCACCCCGAGGGGGCTGCAAACCCCGGGAGAGGCAGCTGCAGGTGAGGAATTCGCCGCTGACCTTTTGATATTTGTGCAGCTCCGGGTGCCCTGGGAGAGATCCCAGCGCCTGCCTGGCCCTGCTTAATCGGCTGGAGAGAGGGGACGGGTGAGTGGGTGCCCGCCGGGGAGGATCTGCCCCCCTTCCCCCGAGCCTGCCGAACAGGTTGGGAGGAAAAAAAACAACAATCTGAGGCCAAGAGCAGCGCTTGAAATTCAGATTTTATTGCTTTGTGCAAGTGAAAAAAAAAAAAAAAACAAAACGGGGTGGGGAAGAGAACTCTGAGGTGCAAGCCCTCGGTGGGAACCCACAGCAGGCACCCAGGGGTGAGGGTGGCACAGCAGAGCTATGAGACCTCCTCTCTTGTTAAGTTTTAATTAAATAAAAAGGCAGAGCCGCTAAAAGGAAAAAAAAATGGGATACAGTTGATGCTGAGCGTCGCCCTCTTCACAAAGAACCCCCCTGGAGCTCTGAAAATAAAATGAGAAATCCCTGAAAACGCCTGGGGTGGAGGGAGAGCTGCAGGAGGGGAGCCCTGGGGGCAAGCTTCACTCAAAGGGTTTAATGTCAGGGAAGGTTTGAATGTCATGAAGTCAAGGTTTTAGTTAATTAAAGGGTTTAATGTCTTTAAAGGCAAATTTTTGGTGCAGGTTTAAGCCAAGCCCAGGGGCCTGGCTCTGCAGATCCTCTCCCAGGGCACGTCCTAAACAGTGAGATCCCAAAAGAGCAGCGCCCAAGCTGAGAAATCAACATTTTTTTCCAAAGCTGGGCTTGGGTTTCCATTCCTCTGGAGGAAAAAGTGACTGGGATAATTAAGCTGCTGGAGATTTTCCAAGCTGCTCCAGACACTGAAAACATGGATCTTGTCCTCAGCTTAATGGCAGGCACTATATAAATATCTTTTAAAAAAGCAACCCTGAGTTTTGAGCGTCCTGAGTGTTCTGGGAACACAGACAGGGCTGGAATGTTACTCAGATGAAAAGTGCAGTGCTAAAATGCCTGGAAAAGGGCTCTGCTGGGATTGCTTCCCTATCCAAGCTCTCTGCCCTCACCTTGGAAGCAGCAGCTTTGCTCCTCCTTCCAGCCTTCCCCACTTCTCTTTCCTCTCCAGCAGCTAAAAATGGGATTTGTATCTGCAGAGCAGAAATAAAATCCCCACTCCTGCCCAGACTGTTGCTTCCTTCACCCCAGAGCAGCTCCAAGCTGGCAAAGCTGTTGTTTTCAGGAGCACAATGTCCAGGGGAGGTGGATTTCTCCTCTCAGCAGGCAGGTGATGGTCGGTGCCACAGCAGCTGAATTTGGCTGCCCTGCCCCTCCAGACCCGGCCTGTGGAGGAGGGGAAAGGAGGGAAGGGCAGGAAAACCTCCCTGCCGTGGGTTTTGTGTTGGATCCTTGGAGAAATACCTGGGAGCTGCTCACGGAATCCCAGCTAAGCACAGACATCACCTCCGTGCCATCAAAGGGCAGAAATTCTGGAATTTTTCTTCCCACAGTGGGAATTCCCTTCCCAACCAGGGGCTGCCACCTGGGCCTTGTGCAGTGAATAATTGGGATTGAAATTTGGGAATGTTACCCACATCCATGGCACTCCATCTTTGCCCATGGATTTTGCTGCCAGGATCAAACCCCACCCCATAAGGAAGGAAATTAAATGGATTGGTCCCAGTAAGACCACCCAGGGAAGCCTGCTAGGAACCAGAACCGTGGAATCATTGAGGCTGGAAAAGCCCTCCAAAATCCTTGAGTCCAGCCCTTAACCCAGCATTAACCCACGTCCCCAAGTGCCAAACCCATCACAGTCTCTAAAGTTTCCCTCCAAAGGCTGTGTTCTTCCATGGAAATATTTTTCAGGAAAAAAAAAAGGGAATTTTTTCCTAATATTTTATAGCTAAGAGGGGCGTGGTTCTGAAGGAAATAGGTGAGCACAGCATTGTGCAATTTATAAAATCAACGTCCTAAGCTGGACAAAAAATGCAAATGGAATCTTTCAGCTGCTTTTTCCTGGGAGAATTTGGTCTCTCTGGAAAATGATTGTCTACACTATGCTTGGCAATTAACAGCCCTGCCCCGTGTTTGGTTCTAATTAGGTCCTGATTAGGCTCTAATTTCACACCAGCAACACCAAGATTTGCCTTTGTAGAGAATCAGAGAATCCCGGAATGGTTTGGGATGGAAGGGAGATAAAACTCATCCCATTCCCATGGGCAGGGACACCTCCCACCGCCCCAGGCTGCTCCCAGCCCCAGTGTCCAGCCTGGCCTTGGGCACTGCCAGGGATCCAGGGGCAGCCACAGCTGCTCTGGGCACCCTGTGCCAGGGCCTGCCCACCCTGCCAGGGAACAATTCCTGATTCCCAAGATCCCAGCCAGCCCTGCCCTCTGGCACTGGGAGCCATTCCCTGGCTCCTGTCCCTCCAGCCCTTGGCAATTGTCTCTCTCCAGGTTTCCTGGAGCTCCATCCAAGGCCAGGTTGGACACTGGGGCTGGGAGCAGCCTGGGGCAGTGGGAGGTGTCCCTGCCATGGCAGGGGTGGCACTGGATGGGCTCTGAGGTCCCTCCAACCCAAACCAGCCTGGAATTCTGGAATTTTACGAGCTGTCCCTGCTCTCCCCAACCCCCAAACCCCTGCCCCAGCCGTGGGGCCGCCAGAGCTGCCAAAGCCACTCCAGGAGCCACTTCCCAGAGTCTGATGCCGGCTGAGTGTGGAGAGAGGCCAAGGGGAAGCTCAGGAGAGCTCCTGGTGCCTGTTTGGGTGCTGAGGCAACTGGGGCAGCACTGGGCTCTCCCAGCTCCATCCCCACCACTGCTCCTTCAGCCTGCCCAAGGCCCGGGGCTCTGCACAAGGACCAGCAGCTCCCCCGGCCCGCAGCAGCCGCCTCTCACATCATCCCCCCCCCTGCTTCTCCCTAGGAAGATTTCTCCTCAGGGATCTTCCTGCCCGGCTGCTCCACGGCCAGCTGGTTCTCCAGGACGCAGCAGAGCTTGTAGTGCTCGATGAGCTTGGCCTGGAGGTGCTGCCTGTCCCTCCTGTGCCAGGTGTCCGAGGCGATGTAGGTGTTGTAGGGGTCGCGGGGCCCCTCCAGGCGCCGCGCCCGCAGGTTGGTCACCATCACGCCCACGGTGAAGAAGCCGAAGAGGCCCAGCATCAGCAGCAGGTAGATGATCTGCAGGCCGTCGCTGGCAGCCCTCAGCTGGGGAGGGGCTGAGGTGTTGGCCCGTGCCAGGCAGTCCTGGAGCAGTTTGGAGAGCAGCAGGTTCAGGGCCGTGTCGTTCTGTGGCGCTGACATCCTGATCTCCTGGCTTTGGGGCTTGCTCCTTCCTTCCTTTGGCTAGGAAAGGGGAAAAATCAGGGGCTGGTGTCACTGTAGAGCACAAAATCAGGACACAGACTCTCAGAAGGCTGAAGATTCAAAATCTTTTCTTATTATCAAAGCACCTGTCTCTTTTATACCTTTTTACAATGAGCCCACCTAAGAGGTGGGATCCTTGGGCCCATTGGTCACACCGAGGGGCCATCAAGCAAATTCCCTTTTCTGGGAAATAATGTAGAAAAATATGATAGTTTATAATAACATGCACTTGTTTACAACAAGTGTCTCTGGGAAAAGATTTTCCAAAATCAAAACATGGCAGGCACAAACCGTGGCTACAGGCTGGCATCAGGTAAAGGTGGGATTTCCTCTGTCCCCCTTTGCTGGTTCCCATCCTCAGTGAGGGATTTGCCTCTGAGAGGCTGGGTGGGCATGGAGAGCCCCTCTCATGTCCCACCTGCAGCCCAGCCAGGGTTGAGTCCATCCCCACCAACAGCTCCAAAACACCCCTGGGCCTCACAGCTGCTCTCTCGTGGTGTGGAGCTGTGACAGATCTCACCCCGACCCCCCCTGCTGCTGTTTAAAGCTCAGGATTCCCTCCCTGAGCCCCCCAGGCACGAGGAGTGTCCCAGTCAGAGGGAGAGAGAGCTCCCATCTCTGCTCCCTGTGACCTGACAGCACCCAGGGAGAGGCTGCAGCTGTGCCAGGAGGGATTGGGGTTGGATTTGAGGGCAAGGTGCTTCCCCCAGAGGGTGCTGGCACTGCCCAGGCTCCCCAGGGAATGGGCACGGCCCCGAGGCTGCCAGAGCTCCAGGAGCAGGATGTGGGGACAGCCAGAGCAGCCTCTGCTCTGACAGCCTCACACCAGAGCCTGAAGGGTCCTCTCCCCTTTCCAGTGCCACCTGTAAATCACTTAACAGGAGGAATCCTGTCAGCCCAGCATTCCCAAACCCTCAGCAGCCAGGTAACATCAAATCATAAAATCATTTTGGGGTTGGAAGGGACCTCAAAGATAATCTTGTTCCATCCCCTGCCCTGGCAGGGACACCTCCCACTGCCCCAGGCTGCTCCCAGCCCCAGTGTCCAGCCTGGCCTTGGGCACTGCCAGGGATCCAGGGGCAGCCACAGCTGCTCTGGGAATTCCATCCCAGTGCCTCCCCACCTTCCCAGGGAGGAAATTTTTCCTGATATCTGATCTAAACCTGTAATTTTTCAGTTTGAGGCCATTCCCCCTTGTCCTGTCCCTCCAGCCCTTGGCAATTGTCTCTCTCCAGGTTTCCTGGGACTCCTTCAGGCCCTGCAAGGCCACCCTGAGCTCAGCCCAAAGCTTCTCCTCTCCAGGCTGAACAATCCCAGCTCTGCCAGCCTTTCCTCCATCCATGAGCGACAACCCCACCCCAGCCCCTCATTGAAATGAGTCTGGAGAAGGCGAACAGCCCCTGACCGCCTGAATGGGGCATTGTCATTCAAGGTGACTTCTGTGACAACAACCTTGGCACCCCCCGGGGTGGCTCTCAGGAATTCCCTCAGCTTTAAACCCAGGGGAGCAGCTCAGCAAATCCTTCCCCAGAACACTGAGCTGTTGTTGTGTGGGGATTTTGAAGAGGAAGTACATTGGAACCATTTCTAATCCATCCAGGCTGAAAAGGAGCCCGGGGCAGCAGTGACAGCTCCGGGAGGGGATGGTGGCAGCTCAGGGATGTTTTCCAGGAGCTCTGCGTGGGAGGGAGCTCGGCTGGGCACAGCCTCCAGCTGCTGGGAATGGCCCTGCAGGAACAGGAGGTACCTGGAGGCTTCCTTGGGTTTGTTTGTGCCTTGTTGTGGAAGAAAAGCTGCACAAGGAGCTGCTGGAACAGAGGGACAGAGCCAGGACTCTGCTTTTGTGGCCCAGCATCCCTCAGAACGTTTCCCTGCAGTGTCCTGTGCCTGCAGGTGCTGCCAAAGCTGAGGGAACACAACTCCTGCAGACCTGGGAGGGTCACACGCAGGACTTAATTGTTAATTAACAACTCCTCATGCTGATTTTTCACTGTGAACTCTTTATCTGAGCACTGGGGGTTTGAGGCTGAAAGTGAAACACTGAGAGATTCATCACGGGGTGGGGAGTTCTGGTGGAATCCTGGAATGGTTTGGGGTGGGAGGAACCTCAAATCCCACCCAGTGCCAGCCCTGCCATGGCAGGGACACCTCCCACTGCCCCAGGCTGCTCCCAGCCCCAGTGTCCAGCCTGGCCTTGGGCACTGCCAGGGATCCAGGGGCAGCCACAGCTGCTCTGGGCACCCTGTGCCAGGGCCTGCCCACCCTGCCAGGGAACAATTCCTGATTCCCAAGATCCCAGCCAGCCCTGCCCTCTGGCACTGGGAGCCATTCCCTGGCTCCTGTCCCTCCAGCCCTTGGCAATTGTCTCTCTCCATCTTTCTTGTAGCTCCATCCCAGGCCAGGTTGGACACTGGGGCTGGGAGCAGCCTGGGACAGTGGGAGGTGTCCCTGCCATGGCTGGGGTGGCACTGGATGGGCTTTGAGGTCCCTCCAACTCAAACCAATCTGAGATTCTGGAATTTTACGAGCTGTCCCTGCTCTCCTCAACCCCCAAACCCCTGCCCCAGCCGTGGGGCTGCCAGAGCTGCCAAAGCCATCCCAGGAGCCGCTTCCCAGAGTCTGATGCCAGCTGAGTGTGGGGAGAGGCCAAGGGGAGCTCAGGAGAGCTCCTGGTGCCTGTTTGGGTGCTGAGGCATCGGGAATGTCACAGCAGAGCTGCAGATTGACTTTGGACTCCAAGCACAGGGAATTGCAGCTGGATCTGGCACCTCATGGAGCTGCTGCAGCTGTGGGACTGGCAGGACTGACACCCGGCTGCTGCCCAGCAAAGGCACAGCACCAGGGCCCTGTCTGCTCCAAAAGAGACTGGAGCCTGTTCCCTGAGCCTGGAGCCTGTGCCAGAGCCTGGATCCTCCTCCCTCAGCCTGGATCCTCTGCTCCCTCAGCCTGGATTCTCCTCCCTCAGCCTGGATCCTGCTCCCTCAGCCTGGATCCTGCTCCCTCAGCCTGGATCCTGCTCCCTCAGCCTGCATCCTGCTCCCTCAGCCTGGATCCTGCTCCCTCAGCCTGGATCCTGCCCCCTCAGCCTGCATCCTGCTCCCTCAGCCTGCATCCTGCTCCCTCAGCCTGGATCCTGCTCCCTCAGCCTGGATCCTGCTCCCTCAGCCTGGATCCTGCTCCCTCAGCCTGCATCCTGCTCCCTCAGCCTGCATCCTGCTCCCTCAGCCTGGATCCTGCTCCCTCAGCCTGCATCCTGCTCCCTCAGCCTGGATCCTGCTCCCAGAGCCTGGATCCTGCTCCCTCAGCCTGGATCCTGCTCCCTCAGCCTGCATCCTGCTCCCTCAGCCTGCATCCTGCTCCCTCAGCCTGGTTCCTGTGCCAGAGCCTGGATCCTGCCCCCTCAGCCTGGGTCCTGCTCCCAGTGGAGGCCACCCAGCCCAGTGGGCACCTTCAGCTCCAGGCTGGCCCTTCCTGCCCTGGCTGAGCTGGGCTGATCTCCAGCAGCTCCAGAGGAGCAGGTGCTGCCAGAGGCTGCTGGTGCCAGCAGGGTTGAAAAGGGAATTTTCTGTCCTGGAATGCACCTCAAATGTGTGGCACTGGGGTTTGGAGCTCAACAGGAATTTTGTCCTCGAGCGTTGGGTGCTGGAGAGAGGCCAGAGGAGGCAGCAGGATGAGCAGAGGGATGGAGCAGCTCTGCTGGGAGGAAAGGCTGGCAGAGCTGGGATTGTTCAGCCTGGAGAGGAGAAGCTTTGGGCTGAGCTCAGGGTGGCCTTGCAGGGCCTGAAGGAGCCCCAGGAAACCTGGAGAGAGACAATTGCCAAGGGCTGGAGGGACAGGAGCCAGGGAATGGCCTCAAATTAAGAAATTACAGGTTTAGATCAGATCTTAGGAAAAATTTCTGCCCTGGGAGGGTGGGCAGGCCCTGGTACAGGGTGCCCAGAGCAGCTGTGGCTGCCCCTGGATCCCTGGCAGTGCCCAAGGCCAGGTTGGACACTGGGGTTGGAGCAGCCTGGGACAGTGGGAGGTGTCCCTGCCATGGCAGGGGTGGCACTGGGTGGGCTCTGAGGTCCCTCCCAACCCAAACCATTCCATGATTCCATGAAAACTGACTCCTGGCTGCCTCTCTGCTCTCCCCTGCTGAGGTTTCCTGTGCTGTTGATCACACAAACAGAGGTGGATGCCAAATCACAGATTTTGACCCCTTTTCTCAGCTCTCCCAAGTCAGAGCACCTCTGCTTTCATCCCCACCAAGCAAACATCTCCAAGCCTCTCTCCTATTGCTGCCAAAAGCGTCAGCAGCCAGCCCCAGGAGCCCAGGCAGTCCAGGGGAACACAGAAATCACAGCTCCATCACCACCTCTCGTTGCTTTGATGGCACAGCAATGCAGCCTGTGCTGCTCTCAGAGCAAAACCCAGCACGGCACCTCACCCACCTCCCAGATCCTCTGCCTTCCAAATGCTCCGGTGCCTCTCCGCCTCCCCAGAGGCTCCACTGACCTCCCTGGCTCGTTTCCCTGCCATTCCTGCAGGGATGAGTAGGTCAGACACCGCTCTTTCATTGCGCAAGGCGCCGCATTCCTCGCTGGGAATTTTGCAACCCGGCAGCATCCAGGGCGCTGCTCCTTGCCCGAGCCGGGGCAGCCCGAGAGGAAAGGCAGAGCTGCTGCAGGGAGGGATCTGCAGCTCCGGGACCTGCAAACCCCTCCTGCAGCCCCCAAACCTGCAGCCTCTCTCCCTCCCTGCCTGTGCAGGGCCGTCCCTCGCTGCTCGCCTGGGCAGCACCGCAGCCCAGCTCCTGCCGTGCCTTTAAAAAGCGGCACCCGTGCAGCGGGGCACGCTGAATTCTGCCCCAAAGCCTCGCTTTTCTCTGATCACAAGCCAGAAATTCACGTTTTTTTTCTTGCACGCGGTGTGTATACATCCCATTATTCCAAAGTGGAAAACCCAGCAATCCTCCCTAAAAATAAAATAAATCCAGCCGAGTTTATCCCCCCGGGATGCAGCTTGCCTTGGTTGGGATCGCTCCCAGCCCCACGGAGCAAACACTGGCACGGCCGGAACGGCAAACAAAGCCTGGCAGCGGAGCCCCAGCTCCTGCTGCTCCATCAGTTCGGCTCCGCTGAGCTCCCGGAGCTTCCCAGCTCTCCTCCAGCCCCGCTCCCATCCCAGAGCGCCCGCACACACCTGGCGGCTCCGGCCGCTCCCGGGGACGGAGAAATGCGGGGCTGGAGCCTGGGAGAGGCCCTGGGTGATGGGTGCGAGGGGCTGAGCCCCTGCTGGCTGCCCGGCTGTCACTGTCCCGTGCGTGGCTCTGCGCTGGAGGTGAGAGGAGAACAGGGAAACACCCGGGCTGGGAGGGAGGGAGGGAGCAGCAGAGCCCTGCCCGGGGCAGGTGCCCAAGGTGGGAGGTGCTGAGGGGGCACCGCAGCTCCTGGCATGGGGGATGTGGAGGCAGAAGGCAGAGCAGCCACGGGAGAGAGGGAATCGTGGGATTCCTGAGTGGGAATGAACCCACAGGGTCACTGATCCAGCTCCTGTCCCTGCCCAGAGCCCCCAGCAATCCTCCCTGGGCATCCCTGGCAGCCTCGGGGCCGTGCCCATTCCCTGGGGAGCCTGGGCAGTGCCAGCACCCTCTGGGGGAAGCACCTTGCCCTCCAATCCAACCCCAATCCCTCCTGGCACAGCTGCAGCTGCTCCCTGAGTGCTGCAGCCCCCAGGAGCTCTGAGCTGGGGGCTGCTCTGCTCCAGGAAGGTTCCAGGTGTTGGGACATCCCCAGAGATGCTGCCCTGGCACTCCTGGAGCTCCATCCCCCAGGGATTTGCACATTTTGGGGTGTCAGGAGGAAGGGGAGGCCATCTCAGGGCTCCCCTCAAACACCTCACTGAAGGGAGCACTGGCTCGCTCCAGCCACCACCAAAACACCAAAACTCCACCCAAAACCTCACCCAAAACCTCACCCAAAACCTCACCCAAAACCTCACCCAAAACCTCACCCAAAACCTCAGCCTGCACCTTCCACCTGAGGAGGAACTGTCTGTGGTTACCACTGAGCCAGAGGGGGACTCATCAATGCCCACCTGGGAGCTACAAAATGGATTTATCGGCTTGGAGAGGTGATTTGAGCTCCTTCAGAGGCTGCTGCTGGTGGGGGGTAACGTCCCCTCAGCATTCCTGGGGCCAGGGCACATCCATCCCATGGCCCTGGCAGGGACAGCGGCCTCCAGAGCCTCAGCAGCTGCGAGGAACAGGGATGGGGATGGGAACAGGGACTGGGATGGGATGGGATCAATGGGATGGGATCCATGGGATGGGATCCATGGGATGGGGTGGGATGGGATGGGATGGGATCAATGGGATGGGATGGGATGGGATGGGATGGGATGGGATGGGATGGGATCAATGGGATGGGATGGGATGGGATGGGATGGGATGGGATGGGATGGGATGGGATGGGATGGGATCAATGGGATGGGATGGGATCAATGGGATGGGATGGGATGGGATGGGATGGGATGGGATGGGATGGGATGGGATGGGATGGGATGGGATGGGATCAATGGGATGGGATGGGATGGGATGGGATGGGATGGGATGGGATGGGATGGGATGGGATCCATGGAATGGGATCCATGGGATGGGATGGGATGGGATGGGATGGGATGGGATGGGATGGGATGGGATCCATGGAATGGGATCCATGGGATGGGATGGGATGGGATGGGATGGGATGGGATGGGATGGGATGGGATGGGATGGGATGGGATGGGATGGGGTGGGATGGGATGGGATGGGATGGGATGGGATGAGATCCATGGGATGGGATCCATGGGATGGGATGGGATGGGATGGGATGGGATCAATGGGATGGGATTGGGTTGGGATGGGATGGGATGGGATGGGATGGGATGGGATGGGATCCATGGAATGGGATCCATGGGATGGGATGGGATCCATGGGATGGGATCCATGGGATGGGATCCATGGGATAGAATCATGGAATGGGATTCATGGGATGGGATGGGATGGGATCCATGGGATGGGATGGGATGGCCCCTCCTTGCCTGCCACTCTTTGCCAGCTGCTGTTGCCTGGGCAGCAGCTGGAGAGAGGAATCCAGGTGGTGATTGAGGCACTTGAACAAATGGGTGAAAACATCTCAGCATTTCCTTCCTGCCCACTTTTCCAGAGCTTTATTCCATTTTTCCTCAGGTTGAGAATGCAGCCCCTGCTTTCCTTGCCTGAGCTGCTGCTGCATCCAAGAGAAGGAGCAGCTGGTGGGATGAATTCCCCAGAGAGGCCCAAACCTCTGGTGCAATCTGGCTTTCTGCTCCCTGCCTGCTCCAGGGCTGCCCAATTCAGTTTTCCTTTGCCCCTGGGAAGCTTGCAGCGGGATCTGACCTTCTTGTTTTCACAGCCCCCAGGGAATTCCCCTTTGGGATCTTTTCAGGTGGATTTTAAAGCCTGGCAGAGGCCCAAGGAAGGGGGAGAAGCTGCAGGGGTGGCCCAGGCTCCAGGAGGGGTCACAGGGGGAGGTGATTCCCTTCCCCTTCACCAGTCTGAGGCCAAGCCCGGCCACCCAAACCCTGGAACATGAGGAGATTGGGTGTGTGAAGCCACCAAATCTCTGAAGGGTTTAACCCAGCACTGGGGCATCACCAGGAGAAGCTGCTGGAAGGATGGGCCGGGGCTGATTGGGGAAATTAATAAATCAATAAATTAATTTGGTGAAAGAAATGGATGAAATCAGCAATGCAGAGGGCTCAGAAATGGGGTTAGGGCAGCAAAGCCCTGGGGTGGCCACAGGGCACTGGAGCCAGGAGAGATCCAGACTGGGATGAGGGAGGAGGAGGAAGAGGAGGAGGGCGTGGGTGGTCAGTGACAGCAGAGCCAGGCCCTGCTTCCTCCTGACGGGGGAAATCTGGGACAAAACCAGACCCTGGCACTTCCTGGCCCAGCCTCCCTCCTCCCTGAAGGGCTGGGGGACAGGAGCAGGGCTTTGGGATGGCCCTGGCTGAGCAAGGGATTGGCAGAGGATTCCCAAAGCCTGACTGAAACCTCACAAGAGTCCTGTGAGCAAACTCTGAGATAAGAGGTGTGCTGGCCTGGAAAGGCCATGGGACAGAGGAGACATTGTTGGGAGAAACTGAAGTGGAAACAAGTTCCCAAGGATGGCTTTGCAAACAGAGCAGATGTTTGGGAGAATCAGAACAGTGAGAGATGCACTGCAGCCAGAGCACGTGGGGTACAAATAAAAAATAACAAATAAAAAATAAAACAACAGGTGATGGGCGTTAGAAATGTTGGCAGAGTCGTGTGGCAAAAGCATTTCTGAGGTGGTGTAACCCAGAAACAGCTTGGCTGCTGATGGAATGGTGTGGAGGTTTTACATCTCCTGTGGCTCTAGGAGATTGATCATGGAATAAAATCTTTTAAAAACATCTCACAGTTGCCCTGTGTCTCTAGAGTTGGGTTTTTCCCACAGCCTGCTGGTTTTCCTGCTGGGGCAGGAATGGGGAGGGAGCTGTTGGGGCACGGGGCAGGCTGGGCACCCAAGGAGGGGCCCTGGTTTTGGTTTTTTTCCCATGTGGAAAATGCGAACTTCTCACCAAAAATTGACTTTTTTTTCTGTCTATATTTTTTTATGAGATGCAAGTTTTCATCCATAAAATTAAAGAAATTAAAATTAAAATTAAAATTAAAATTAAAATTAAAATTAAAGTTAAAATTAAACCAAGTTTACAAATTGTTGTGGAGCCATTTCAGGCTGTTTTGATGTGACATTCAGTATTTTGATGTGACATTCAACCACCTCTCCCAGGTTTCTTCTTGGATAAGAAATTCTGCTGCCCTTGCCCCCCCCCTAGGAAAGGAGGGGGTTTCTTCCACAATCTCTGCGTTGACAGAAGCCCAATTTTATATTTAGAAGAATCCATTCCTTGTCCCCTTCTCCCCAGGCAGGTGTGGTGTCACCCTCCCACCGCTGCTGAGGGGACAGGGGGGCTCTGCTGTGCCCTGCCAGGACCTCACCTGCCCTGCTGGGCCCAGCCCTGGAATTCCCAGCACAGGGAGAGAGGCCAGAGGAGGCAGCAGGATGAGCAGAGGGATGGAGCAGCTCTGCTGGGAGGAAAGGCTGGCAGAGCTGGGATTGTTCAGCCTGGAGAGGAGAAGCTTTGGGCTGAGCTCAGGGTGGCCTTGCAGGGCCTGAAGGAGCCCCAGGAAACCTGGAGAGAGACAATTGCCAAGGGCTGGAGGGACAGGAGCCAGGGAATGGCTTCAAACTGAAAAATTACAGGTTTAGATCAGATATCAGGAAAAATTTCCTCCCTGGGAAGGTGGGGAGGTGCTGGGATGGAATTCCCAGAGCAGCTGTGGCTGCCCCTGGATCCCTGGCAGTGCCCAAGGCCAGGTTGGACACTGGGGCTGGGAGCAGCCTGGGACAGTGGGAGGTGTCCCTGCCCATCTCTTTAATGTCCCCTCTGACCCAAACCCTTCTGGAATTCTCTGATTTCTCCAACCTTCAGGCCAAGGCTTAAGAACCCTTCAGCAAAGGGAGGATGAACAAACCAATATTATCTCTCCAGAGATTACCAAGTTGTCTCATTCTCCTGATCTCAAACCCCATTAGAGATGGGGAAACAATTGCCTCAGGGTGGTTCCACCTGCAGTGGTTCCTCCATCAGCAGGTGCTGAGTCCCTGCTCCTAAACCTTCATCAGCCTCTGCTCCTGAATTTCCAGGAATTTTCATTTGTGCACAGCCACCTCCATCCTTCTATGGAATGATCTTTAAGGTCCCTTCCCAACCAGGCCATTTTGGGATGAATTCTGTGAGATTTGGGAGTCTGTGTGGGCCCCACTCCCCTCCCAATCCCTTCCAGCCCAGGGAATTTTCTGTGTCCATTGGAGCAGGTCCATTGTTCCAGAACCTGTAACTTCTATTTGACTTTGGGGGGACTTGAGAGCACCTGTGACAGGGAGATTATTATTTAATGTAATTTTTTTTAAGAGCTCCAGCTCCGTGTGGGAATTCTCTTTGCCCTCCTGGATCTGTCAGTAGCCACGGATTTCATTTTCCCCAGGCCAATGAGGACCTGTGGAGTGATGGGATCCCTCAGGAAGTTTTCTCTGGAAGGTGACAGAGGACATTTCACAGCCCAGGCTCTTGCAGATCCCTTGAAACTGCATTCCTGGGAGCCTTTTGGGTTTAAATTGGCCTCATTTTTTTGTTGTTTTGAGGAAAGAAATACTGAAATAAGAATGGGGAGCAGCAAATACACTTAATTCTTTCAAGGAATTTTCCCCTTTTCCTTGGAAAAGCTGCTGCTGTGGCTCTTGTCCAGGAATAGGTGAGGTCCAACATCTTTCTGTCTGTGGCATGGAAATCCCTGGAAATCAGGGGGAAGGACCAGAGTTGTCCAAACCCTCCCTGGCAGAGTTCTCTGGGCTCCTGGGCGAGAGGGAGGGAGGGAGAAATAATTCAGAATCCATTCAATAATTCAGAAATAATTTGGTCTCCTCTGGGCCCACAGCAGCTCCCAGGCCCTGGGGCTGAGCCAAGGGGACAGGAGGGGACAGGAGGGGACAGGGGGGACAGGACTGGGCCCTTCCCCAGCTCCATCCCAAGCCTGTCCCCCCACCAAAGAGCTCCAAAGGCCTTGGCCAGCCCCTTTGGGATGGGACCTCCAGCTCAGCCCCAACCCTGCAGGAATCATCGTGGATTGAGGTTTTCCAAGTCACCCTACAAAGGATGGGCTGCCAGAAAAGCCCTGGCCAAGAGGGGGACACTGATTCACCTGCTGCTGTCCCAGCAGGAACACAACCCCCAAAGCCCCAAAAGCAAGGGTTTGGAGCACCTGGTGCCCCCCACGTGCACAGCCTGGGAAAGAAAAAAAATCCCAGTGTTGAATTAAAAATGAGCTGAGAGCTGCAGCTTTGGAAGGGGCTGGAGGGGGAGGCTTCTGGGGTTAAATGGAATTCCCTTCCTGCAGAGGGATTCTGAGCCCTCAGCTGAGGCACAGGGACTGGAGAGATGTTGGTGAGGAGGATTCTGATGGGACAGCACCAATCACAGCTTTAATGACCAGACAGAGGAAATTTGGATTAGTGCTGAACCAAAGCTGGAGTTTCTCATTCCCAGGGTTCCAGGGAAGGTTCCTGCCCTGAGCTCCAAACTCATCTCCACTCCTGACTGAGGCCCTGGCCCAGGGTGCCCAGAGCAGCTGTGGCTGCCCCTGGATCCCTGGCAGTGCCCAAGGCCAGGTTGGACACTGGGGCTGGGAGCAGCCTGGGACAGTGGGAGGTGTCCCTGCCATGGCAGGGGTGGCACTGGATGGGATTTGAGGTCCCTCCCAACCCAAACCAGTCTGGGGCTCTGTGATCCCCTGAGTGGAGGTTGGGGTTATCAGCTCCCACAGGCTGAGCAGGATCCTCTGGGATCTGGGCAGAGGGAGGAAGGTGAGACTCTGGATCCCAAGGAGCACACAGAACCCCATGATAGTTTGTGTTGGAAGGGACCTTAAAGATCATTTTGTCCCTCCCCTGCCATGGCAAGGACACCTCCCACTGTCCCAGGCTGCTCCAAGCCCCAATGCCCAACCTGGCCTTCAATCACCACATCAGGGGAGGTTGGTTCATCCTCCCAGCATTCAAAGTCTCAAAACCCTGACCTGTGTGATCTCTGACAGGGTGATCCTCCAGCAGAAACACCACTGAACCTTTGGATTTTCCTCCACAAAATCCAACCACCTCAGAGGGCACTGTAGATTCCCATTTTTATCAGCAGATCCCAGGAATCCCTGGGGCTCCTCCCAGCCCAGGCAGCCCCAGCTGTGCCCACCTTGTCCCCAGCCCAGAGCTCTGAGTGCCACCTCCAGGTGACACCTCCAGGGATGGGCACTGCAAAGCTCCCTGGGCAGTTCCAAGGCCTGAGCTCCCTTTCCATGGGGAAAGATCTCCCAGCACACTGAGAAGCAGAGATCTTTCGTGCTCACAAACCAATTTTCACCGTGGCATTGGCAGGAGAAGGAAAGATCAAAGATGCCCCAGTGATGCAGGGGAAATGATCTGTCCAAACATCCACTCCAAGCTCCCAGGAATGTCAGGTCCTCCATGCACAAGGAAAGATCTCAAAAATACCCCAAATTCAGGCAAAAAAACCCCCAAACCTTCTGTCCTGAGAAGCTAAACTGGGAAAGGCCTGGCTGTGAACTGAGCTGGAGCTCGCTGCCCACACCACCTGCAGCACGTGAGCCCCAGCCTTGCCTCCCTTATCAAGGAAGTTTTTCAGAGGCAGCAGCAGCCCTGAGTAATTTCTTTATCTCATTTCCTCCTCTTTACAAGTGCCTGCGTTCTGGTGTGAGGCCCAGATAAGTTTTTTTTCTCTCCAGGCAGCCCCGTGTGTATTCCTCCTGCTGGGCTGGTTTTGCCCCTGATCCTCACCCTTCCCAAACCTCTGGAGTCTCTGATTCCCAGTGGAGTGGGAGGGTTGGGAGTGCCCCTGGGTGTGCAGCTGCACCCCTGCAGCTCTCACTGGATTTGCTCTGCCCTGAGCTGCTCATCCCTCCCCTACCCCTGGTTTTCCATGGATTTAACCATGGGAGGAGGAGCAAATTCATTCCAAGTGTGCTGTGAGTGAAGCCAAAACCTCCTTCATGGGCTTCAGGCAGAGCCAGAACTTTTGGAATTGCTCCCAAAACACCTGCCTGGAGTCAGGAATGCTTTGGGCAGGGATTTCACCATCTCAGCTTGTTCCAGCCTGGCCTTGGACACTCCCAGGGATGAGGCAGCCACAGCTTCTCCTGGACTCCTGGAAGGTGCCCACCAAGGCAGGGGTGGTCCTGGATGGGCCCCAAGGTCCCTCCCATCCCCATCCATGCTGGGATTTCCAGGGCCATTCCCTGCTCAGCACAGGGGTCAGGGCAGTTTGTGTTTGCTCCCTGCTCTCCTGTGTGGGCTGAGGTTGTGCAAACTCAGCCAGCACTGAGATCCTTACCTGGGGGCAGCCCCTGGCTGAGGAGGAGAACACCCAGTCCCTTCTTCCAGGCAAATCCTTCTCTTCCTTCTCCAGCTCAGCACCGTGGAGCTGCACAGGATCACCAGGGTTGGAAAAAACCTCCAAGGCTGAGTGCAGCTCTGCCCAAAGGCTGCTCCTCCTCACTCCTGCTCAACTAAAACCCCTGACAGAGCTGGAGGAAATGCTGCTGACAACAAATCGATTTCAGAGCCATCCTCTGCCCTCAGTGGCTGAGGGAGGGCAGGGACAGGAACAGACACAGCTCCCCAAAGTGCCCCAGGCTGCAGCTGCCCCTGGTGATGCCCTGGCACTGCTCAAAGGGAATTTTTTAGCTTAAAATTCACCTCATCCCACCCCTGCCATGGGCAGGGACACCTTCCACCATCCCAGGCTGCTCCAAGCCCCATCCAGCCTGGCCTGGGACACTTCCAAGAATGGGACAACCACAACCTTTCCCAGCTCCCTGAGCTTCAGAGCTCCTTCCTTCTCCTGAGCTTTCTGCTGCACTTTGCATGACTGATAAATGTGTTTTCCTTTCTTTCTTTTATGTCTGAAGAGGAAAAAAAAAAGGACATTATAGGGAGGGGCTGGGGTTTAGGGCTCTACTGGAAATGTTGTGGCTCATCAGAGCTTCAGGGGGAATTTACAGCTTTCCAGTACCCGGAGGGGCTTCAGGAGGGCTGGAGAGGGACTTTTCACAGGGAGATGGAGTGACAGGACAAGAAGGAATTTGGTATTTGGGAGAAATTCAAATCAGGGAGAAAAGTGAATTAGGGAGAAAATGTTCCCTGGCAGGGTGGGCAGAGGTGCCCAGAGCAGCTGTGGCTGCCCCTGGATCCCTGGCAGTGCCCAAGGCCAGGCTGGACACTGGGGCTGGGAGCAGCCTGGGGCAGTGGGAGGTGTCCCTGCCCTGGCACTGGGTGGGCTCTAAGATCCCTCCCAACCCATCCCATCCCATTCTGGGTTTCTGTGCCCCCTGGAGTGCCCACACTGGATGCTGTGCATGGACAGGACCAGGCTCTGCCCCCAAAGTCCTTCCCACCCCACCCCTCAGCCCTGAACCTCACCCAGGTCCTTCCTGTTCTGCTCCTGCCCTTCCCCTGCATTTCTCAGGTGCACTTTTACCCACACAGGGACTTTTTCCTCTCACCCCTCATATTTTCCTTACTTCAGGCATTTCTTTTCCTCCTGGGCAAACAAGTCATCCCAGTTTTTTTTTGAATTCCCTCCCACTCAAAACAACAGGCCAGGCCTGGAGTGAAACTGTCCTTCCTTAGCTCAGGCTGCCACACATTCCTGCTGCTTTCAGTAAGGCACTGGTGCTAAAGTCAGGATTCTCATTCCTCCCTGGCCAGCAGGAAAGGCTGAATCCTGTTCTGGATCTCAGCCAGGACTGGAAAAGCCACTGGGGTTGCCCATCCTGTGTTTGGTGCCTCAGTCACAGTCCAGGGGTAACACCAGCACAAGCAAGGGATGAGCTGACCTCAATGAAAATGTTTATAAAAGAGTTGGACATCATTGCTGAGATGTTTTAATGGAACTACTCTGGTTCCCTCCTTTTAAAAACTCCCAAATCTCTGCTGCCTCATGACTGCAAAGGAAACATCCCCAGGAACACAGGGTGCAGGTAAAGGAAAAGCTGAGGGTGAAAATCCAAAGCTTCAGATCCACACAAAGACACTTTGGAAGATCCAAACTTACCACAGGAGAGCAGTTCTTCCATGGAAATCCCAAACTGCTCCAAAACCCCATTGGATTGTGCAGAATCCCCAAATCCCTGAGGCTGGCAAAGCCCTCCCAGCCCAGGCAGCCCCAGCTGTGCCCACCCTGTCCCCAGCCCAGAGCTCTGAGTGCCACCTCCAGGTGACACCTCCAGGGCTGGGCACTGCAAAGCTCCCTGGGCAGTTCCAAGGCCTGAGCTCCCTTTCCATGGGGAAATTCCTGCTGGGGTCTAACTGGGAGTAGTTTGGGATGAGAAATTGGGAAGGGATCTTGCCTGTGAAGGTGGAGAGGCCCTGGCACAGAAGAGCTGTGGCTGCCCCATCCCTGGAATGTTCAGTTCCAGGTTGGACACTGGGGCTGGGAGCAGCCTGGGGCAGTGGGAGGTGTCCTTGCCCATGGCAGGGGTGGAATTGGATGATCCTTAAGGTCCCTTCCAACTCAGCCATTCCACAACTCTGTGGTTCCTCCACCGTGCCATTCCTAATGCCATGACGAAAGGATTTACTCATTTTAAGCCTCCTTTGTTTGTTCCACACGAGGAAATGGAAAAAGTGAATTCCTGTCGATCAAGCCCTCTGCCAGACACAGCCAATGATTCCTTTTGTTTGGAAAGTTCCCTTTCCAAACACCATCCATTAATCAAAGCCCATTAATGCAACACTTGCACCATCCAAATATTTTCCAGCAGATCTCACCAAGGGGATGATGGTTTTTTTATCTTTTTGGTACCACCAGCTCCACTGCCATCCAAAAAAGCTCACCTTTTAACCCAAATTAAAACAAATAATTGGGATTCTTGGCCATTGAGGAGTTTTAACCAGGAGTGCTCTGGACACAGTGAGGAGCCCTGGGAGTGATGAGGGGCTGGGAGGTGGGGAAACACTTCAACATTTAACCTTGATGCTGGTGTTTGCTTGGAACTCTCCTCCACTCAGCTCTGCCCTGGCAAAGCTGAGCTTTAACATCCTCAGTGCTTCCCAGCCTTCCCTGAATGCAATGAAGCTCCTGATGGCAAATTAATTAAACACGTTGACAGCCGTGATTTAATTGCAGGGGGTCTTGGAAGGAGTCAAAGAGAGGTGTCCCTCCAAGTGAAGCTTTCTAGGGCAAAGCAGTGGCTGCAAAACAAACTCTCTGTTTGCTCTACCACACTTGAAGTTCAAAATTCACCTCCCCCTCATTTTTCCACACGACAGGAAAATGTTCCACGGGATTTTTTTTTTTTTTTCTATTGAATCTCACCCCAAAATTCATGGACACGATTACATCAAATGGTTTGGTGTGAGAGGGACCTTAAATCCCCTCCCCTTCCACCCCTGCTCTGGGCAGGGACACCTTCCACTCCCCCAGGTTGTTCCAATCCCTGTCCAATCCAACCACGATCTGGATGCTGCTCATCACAGCAGGCATTAAACCAGGACACGAAACTGCTTAAAATCCCAAGAAAAAAACCTGAAACAATCAAGGTATTAACACTTGCACTTAATTAAAGCTGCAACATGCAAATTCTCCAGTGGGTTTGGATCACCCAAAATTTTGTGGGTTGGGTTTGGGGTTGGCTTTTTAAAAAAAAACTGAGCTCAACAACAAACGTGGCTATTACAGGGTCAAAGAATCCTCAGGGTTGGAAGGGACCTTCAGAATCACCCAGCACCACCAGCATCACCCCCAGGGCCACATCCAGATTCCTCCTGAACACTCCCAGAGACAGTGACTCCACCAAGGGCTGACCACTCTTCCAGGGGAAAATATCCTGGGATATC
The DNA here is from genome assembly GCA_017589585.1 of Phylloscopus whistleri. NCBI lineage: Eukaryota > Metazoa > Chordata > Aves > Passeriformes > Phylloscopidae > Phylloscopus > Phylloscopus whistleri. Next base: position 93,526 of record JADMLD010000516.1, read on the forward strand.
CAACCTGCACCTCTGTGAGCTCCCAGCAGAGCTCTGGGGAGCACAGGTCAGGGCTGTGGTGGCTGGGCCAGGCCAGGTGTGTCAAACCAAGGCTGCTTTTCCTTTCAAGGTGTGCCAGGATTTCCCTCCATGCCCCAAACAGCCACTGGCCAACAAAGCAAATGCACTCAGGGCAAAGTCAGTGCAAATAATTGGGGAAGTTTTCCTCCAGTTCAAAAGGAGGAGGACTGCTTCCTCCCCAGCACCACCCACAGCAAACCCAGCACAAAAGGCTTCTGTTCTGTCTCCCAAAGAAAAAAATCCCCTGGTGTTTCACTTTGATTGATAATGTGCAATAAACTGAGGCTGGAAATGAGTAAATGTGTTGGGTTGGAACAGAGGAACTCCAAGCAGGGATCCTGCACCCATTCCTGGGATTCTGGGATCCCAGCACGGGGAGAGAGCCCAGAGGAGACAGCAGGATGAGCAGAGGGATGGAGCAGCTCTGCTGGGAGGAAAGGCTGGCAGAGCTGGGATTGTTCAGCCTGGAGAGGAGAAGCTTTGGGCTGAGCTCAGGGTGGCCTTGCAGGGCCTGAAGGAGCCCCAGGAAACCTGGAGAGAGACAATTGCCAAGGGCTGGAGGGACAGGACACAGGGAATGGCCTCCAACTGAAAAATCACAGGTTTAGATCAGATATCAGGAAAAATTTCCTCCCTGGGAAGGTGGGGAGGGGCTGGGATGGAATTCCCAGAGCAGCTGTGGCTGCCCCTGGATCCCTGGCAGTGCCCAAGGCCAGGTTGGACACTGGGGCTGGGAGCAGCCTGGGGCAGTGGGAGGTGTCCCTGCCATGGCAGGGGTGGCACTGGGTGAGCTGTGAGGTCCCTCCCAACCCAAACCATTCCATGATTGCCCCTGGCCCAGTGCTGAGATCCCCTGCAGTGGGGCCTCTCCCCGTGGTCTCTGTGCCAACCCCTCTGTGTGGAGCTGCTTTGCTGCTGCAGGATTTGCTGCTCCCTCACCCCCCAGAGTGCTGGGAACTGGAGATGTTTGGAAGCAAAGGAAGCAGCACCTGCAGATGGCAGAGCCAGGTGGGAGCCAGGTTGGGACCATCAGGAGTCTGGCACTCCCAGGGGCAGGATCCAGCTGGAGCAGCACTGGGGTTTGTGCTGGCTGATGCTGAGGTTGGGTAACGGCACCAAAAGGGCAAAGAATCCCTTCCCACCGCCCTGGGCAGGAGGCAGCAGCTCCCTGGAGTCTCCTTGGGCTATCACGAGTTATCCCATGGGAATGGAGCAAATCCAGCCCCTCTGTGCCTCTCCTGGTCCCCAGCAGCCAGGGGGGGCAGTGCTGGAGCAGCTCTGGGTGACTCAGCAGGACAAAGGAAGGTGCTCAGTGCCCAGGGAACACTGGCAGTGCTGCCCTCTCCATCCCTGTCCCTGACACTGTCCCTGTCCCTGACACTGCCCTGTGCCTGTTCCCATCACTGTCCCTGTCCCTGACACTGTCCCTGTTCCCATCACTGTCCCTGTCCCTGACACTGTCCCTGTCCCTGACACTGTCCCTGTTCCCATCACTGTCCCTGTTCCTGACACTGTCCCTGTCCCATCACTGTCCCTGTTCCCGACACTGTCCCTGACACTGTCCCTGTTCCCAACACTGTCCCTGTTCCTGTTCCCATCACTGTCCCTGTTCCTGTTCCCAACACTGTCCCTGTTCCCAACACTGTCCCTGTCCCCATCACTGTCCCTGTTCCCATCACTGTCCCTGTTCCCATCACTGTCCCTGTCCCTGACACTGTTCCCATCACTGTCCCTGTTCCCACTCACAGCCACCAGAAAGGACCCAACTTCCCAGAGCTGACATCAATCCTGGCTGCCCTGGGGTACAAGAAATGGATTTCCAATCAGATTTGAGTTCCAAAGTGTTCTGGTACAGATCTCTGAGAGCTTTCCCCGTGCCAGGGAGCTGGCAGGAGCCAAGCCATGGATTGGGGTTGTTCCTGCTGCCATTTGTGCTCAGGGCTTTGTTCTTTCCAGCCTCTTCATCTCCCACAGCTGAGTGTCTGCTCACACTGCAGCTCTTGGGACAGGTTTTTTCTGGAGCCTGAAGGAAAAGCATCACCATGAGCTTTGGTGGACAATTAATCACAGTGTTTGATTAGTCCTTCCCTCCTCCTCCTCCTCCTCCTCCTCCTCCTCCTCCTCCTCCTCCTCCTCCTCCTCCTCCTCCTCCTCCTCCTCCTCCTCCTCCTCCTCCTCCTCCTCCTCCTCCTCCTCCCAGCCCCCTCTGGACTCATCTGTCCCATTCCAACGCTTCCTCAGCTGCTTTTTCTACTCTCAAGAGCTGCAGGAACAAGCAGGGAACTCAGAAAGCTGCAAGCAAAAGTTCTGCCCAGCCCAGTCAATTCTCAAAGGTGTCTTTGAGCTGCTGGGTGTGAACCCTGTGCCTTGAGAGCTGCTGGGGGATGCAGGGAGCACACACAGGGAACAGAATTCCTGGGGCAGGGAATTGCAGGATCCCCCTGGTCCTCACACTGAGGGACAAAGCTGCTGCCTGGCAGCACAGGGAGTGTCCTGCAGTTGTGGGGAAGGACACTTGGAAGGAGTTTTACTTCTTGTAAGGGAGGGGAAAAAGCTGTGGGGAGAAATCTGGCTTTTCATTGCATTTCCAGCCTGTGCAAGGTGGCTCTGGCTGAAACAAGGCACTGCCCAAGATGTCCTGCCCTGTATTCCATAGAATCTCAGAATCCCTGGATCCCTGGGGCTGGCAAAGCCCTCCCAGCCCAGGCAGCCCCAGCTGTGCCCACCCTGTCCCCAGCCCAGAGCTCTGAGTGCCACCTCCAGGTGACACCTCCAGGGATGGGCACTGCAAAGCTCCCTGGGCAGTTCCAAGGCCTGAGCTCCCTTTCCATGGGGAAATTCCTGCTGCTGGCCCAGCTGAGCCTGCCCTGGCCCAGCCTGAAGCTGTTTCCTCAAGGAATCTTCCAGAATTCCATCAGGAAAGCCTGGCTGAGCCCCAGCTCTTCACTCTCAAGTCTCAGACAACACTAAAAAAATCCACGTGATATCAAAATCCTAATTAAAAACCAGCCAACAAAAGCCCCAAGCAATTTGCTGAGTAACCCTCCCTCCTGCAGGAGCTCAGCTCTGGGAACTCTCTCCTCGCAGGGGTGGCAGAATGGAAACTTTGACACGACTTTAATGACAGGGCACTGGTGCCCTGGGCAGCACCCAAGGGAGCTCAGGAAGCTCCCAGCCCAGCATTCCTGCACGTCCCAGCTCCCAACAGCTCCTGCTGATTCAGGAGAGAGCCTGAGCAGGCAGAATTTGGCCAGCAGATTAAAAAGCAGGTGCAGCCACATGGCAGCTGTAATCCCTGTGTGGGAGAGGTGTTCAGCAAGAACTTTCCATGCCTTGGCAGCACGTGGAGCCATCCAGGGAAGAGTCTGGCACAGTTTTGGGCAGGGTTGTGCTGCTGAGCAGGAGAAGCTGCTTTTTATGGCAAGTCCTGTGTTTTCCCACTCAAATGCCATCAATAAATGGATCATTACTTTACTTACAAAGGCTCAGTCCAGCACGGTTCAGCTCCTAGAAAAGGTTAAAAAAAAAAAAATCCATGCTGCTGTAAAAGGAACTTAAGAGAATCCCAGAATTGGGCTGGAAGGGATTTTCAGGATTCTGTGCCACAGGCAGGGACACCTCCCACTGTCCCAGGTTCTCCAGCCTGGCCTTGGGCACTGCCAGGGATCCAGGGGCAGCCACAGCTGCTCTGGGCACCCTGTGCCAGGGAAGAATTCCTTCCTAATACCGAGTCTAAACCTTCCCTCTTTCAGTTTAAAGCCATTGTTCCTTGTCCTGTCACTGCAGGCCCTTGTAAAATGTCTCTGAGAGTGGGTGCTGAGAATGTGGAACCATGGAATCCTGGAATGGTTTGGGTTGGGAGGGATTTTAAAGATCATCCAGTGCCACCCCTGCCATGGCAGGGACACCTCCCACTGTCCCAGGCTGCTCCCAGCCCCAGTGTCCAGCCTGGCCTTGGGCACTGCCAGGGATCCAGGGGCAGCCACAGCTGCTCTGGGAATTCTATTCCAGGGAATTGAGAATTCTATTCCTGCCCACCCTGCCAGGGAACAATTCCTGCCCAAGATCCCAGCCAGCCCTGCCCTCCTTCCATTTCAAACCATTCCCTTGGTCCTGGCACCTCTACAAAAAACCCTCTCCCTCCTTTTCAGAGCCCCCTTCAGGCTCTGGAATGAGCTCTGGGTTCTCCCAGGAGTTTCCTCTCCTCCAAGCTGGAACCTCTTCCCATCAGCCTGGCAGTAACTCCCAGCAGGGAATGACTTGGATGAGCTGCTCTGCACATCCCACACACCCTGGGGACTGGGATCACTTTTCCAGAGCCACAAGTGGCACCCCGAAATTTCCTTTTTTTCCATCTGGCAGCAGCCCACTTTTCTCTGTGCGTGCTCCTTCAAAGCCAAGAGCTTTCCCACCAGAGGTGCCTAACAGCAGTTTGGAGAGGTGGGATGATAAAACCACGGAATGCTGAGGGCTGGAAGGGATGTCCAAGACCTTTTCCACATCATCTGCTGTGGAATCCTTTATTCAGGAGAAAGCCATTGTTGGGTGTTTAGCTCCACCTATGGGCACCTCTGGAAATCCTTCAGAGCCAGCGATTCAGTCCCATTGAGGGCTCTAATCCCAGATTATTCAGGGTGGGAAGAGCCTTCAGGAGCATCCAGTCCCACCCCAGCAGCATCAGCACCACATCCAGACTCCTGGACAGCTCCAGGGACAGGGACTCCACCACTCACTCCCTGGGCAGGGAATTTTTCCTTTCCCAATCTCCAAGCTGAGCCTGCCCTGGTGCAATTTGAGGCCATTCCCTCTCCTCCTTTCCTGGCAGGGAGCTGTGGGGAGCAATGAGACCTCCACTGAACCTCCTCTTGTCCATTCCAAACTCCCTCAGCTGCTCCTCCCAGGATGTGTTTTCCAGCCCCATTCCCTCCCCTGGCTCCAAAGGAATTCCAAAAAGGAATTCCTGGCAGGGAAACACACACTCTCACCATGACAGACACTCTGGAATGTGACAGCCCCCCCTTATCAGTGGAAATTTTGTCAGGGAAGATAAATCCAAGCCCTGCCAGCTCCATCGTGTCCTCTGTCATTGGAGTCACCTCTGTGCTCCTGCCTCACTCCCTGGAACAGTGAAAATGTTGGGATTGTTTGAAAGCTTAATGTCAAAATGTTCTTCACCAGTGCCTTGGGGAATGTCTTTTATCACTGTTTTGTCTCTCCTGATCCAATTATGAATTATTAAAAGCATTAGCAAGGAATGATTCTCTGGAAAAATGCTTCTGAACTGTGCTGGGCAAGGCAGGAGAAAAGCAAAAATGAAGAACCTGAGCAGGCAGGTGATGATACCAAGGGCAAAAATCCCTGCTGGAATTGTTCAAAGATGGTTCCAGAAATTGTTCAAATGGTTCCAGAGCTGCTGGAGTTCATTCCTTCCCCACCCCTGGCAAGCCTGGACTAAACAAGAACTGATCCACTGCTCCAGTTTCACCCAGAGGTGATGAAAACCAAACTCTGCTCCTTTAGAGGTGGTTGCCCTCACCCTGCTAACAAAGGCAGGCTTTAACTGAGCACCAGGAATTCCTTTTTGCCATCACAGCACTCCCATCCCTACCCACAGCAAAACCTCCAGGCTTTTCCTTCATTTCTTTTGCAACAAAAGGATTTAAAAGTTATCAGGCCAAGCCATTTAAATCCCGCTGTATTTTTACAGCTTCAAAAATCGTGGGATCACAGAATGTTTGGGGATGGAGGGACCTTAAAGTTCATCTCATTCCACCTCCTACCATCCCAGCTTGCTCCAAGCCCCATCCTACCTGACCCTGGACACTTCCAGGGATGGGGAATCCAGACCCTCTCTGGAAAACCCCCCCCCAAATGATTCATTTTTGTATATAAATATTGAATGTATTATGAATGCACAGGGATTGTTCTGGAGCAGGAAGATGCTGGAAGGTTTATGAGGAACTTGAGGCACAGAAGAAGAAGGTTTTCACTGGGATATTCCCCCACTGGGTTTTATTCAGGGGCAGATTCTCACATTTGGAGATGATGCAGTTCTCTGAAGGCTGGAAAGCTTTCCTAGGAATTGATTTATGAGGGCCTGGGCACAACATCCTGCCCCTTTGGAAGCTGGAAATTCCCATTTTGATGCTGAACTTGGGAGTGGTTCCATGCAGGAAACACCAGGACGTTTACAAGAAGACCACAAAATATTTTAATTTCAATCTGCCCCGTGCTATACAAGTGTATAAAATACCAACTAAGCATCCATTGGAACATTACAAAAATAAAAGAACCAGAAAAAAAAAAAAAAAAAAGCAAGCAGCACACTGGAGTCATGAGGACAGGAGGTGGCAGATCCAACCAGGAACACGCTCTGAGCATTCCAAGATTTCCATGGTTCCCACCTCAGGTATTCAAAGTGCCAAAAAATCAGATTTCTTGATGGTTTGAATTGAAAAGCAGCTCTGCTTTTGTAGGGAACACAGCAGGCAGCCACCTGGGTTTTCTAGTGCCAAACTCATGCTCGGATTTTTCGTGGAAAAAGGACAGGACAGGAATCATTCCCAAAGTTTGAAACTGAATGTGGTCAGACACAGAGTCCCAGCAGTCATTTGAGAAACATGGAAAAGTCTTGGAAAAGCTTCAAGGCAGTTGTGGCAAAACCTATCAAGTTTTTCTCCACTTCATTCCTTTTCTTTTGGGTGTTGAATGCAGCAGGTGGAGCCAGCTGAGGGTAACCCCAAATAATCTGATTTTCCTGGGTGTCCAGCTCCAGCAATCCATGGAATCTGCTCTTCTCAACAGCTCCCATGGAGCCAGGGCCCCTCAGACACCAGAGCCAGGCTTTGTTCCAGTTTCCAGGGAAGAACAATCCAAGCTAGAGCAGAAAATTCAGTGTATTCCTGGCCTCTGGGCCCAGATTTCTGTTCCAGTCAGGAATTCCAGGCCCTCCAGAACACCCTGTTGTTTCCCTGCACCACAGCCTGGAATGGCTCCATTCTTTTTCAGACAAATATCATTTAAAACACCAAAGTGTGAACCAGGAATTTCAGTCAACATTTTGCTTCAATCTCTTCCCAGCCCAACTGAGGCAAAAGCAAACCAAGAGGGAGCCCCAGTTTGATTCCTAAAAACACAAAGAGGCTCCAACGTCCCTTTGCCAAGACCCCAAGTGGGATTTTCTCTGGACAGCAATTCCTATCTCCTCTAAAAAAACCCTGAACTCTGTTTCAAGGTGAGGATCTCCAGTTTAAAAAACAGTAATAAAATATTTCTGCCATCTTTTTTTTTTTTTTCTTTTCTTTGAAATTTGCATTTAGGAGCCTTTAAACACTGCCAGAAAAAAAAGCCCTAAAGCTTCTCCCACGTATTCCCACTGCTTCAATCAGCATTCCTTGGCATTTCATGCCAGCTGAGTGGGGAAGCAAAGCTCAGAAAGTTTGGATTTCCTGATATCCAAAGCCAGTAGAAAAAGATCCAAGTGTGCAGCTTGGAGTAGGAATGGAGAAGGAAAAGGCACTCCAGCTCTCCTCACTGCTTCCTGGGTGGAATTTTCCAATCTCTATCAAATCTTTGCTCACCAAAAATGCAGATTCAAGCTTCTCCAGAATTTTTTTTTTTTTTTCACTGGAAAAATCTCCCTGCTCTGAATATGCATCATCAGCATTATCTGAATCCTTTTTTTCCCCCCCTACAAGTCAAAGCTCCCAAACAAATCCTGTTAAAGATATAAATTACCTGAACTTAAATAATTTAAAATCCATGTATTCCAACAACTCTGCTATTGCACGTTTTTTTTTTTTTTTTTTCCATTGCTTTGCCAGGTAAAACCCTCTGCAGGAAATTTCAAAGGTTAAAATTTTAAAAAGCACAACTTCCAGAGCACCAAAAGCAGGTGCTGGAGGAACTGGATCCTGCTGGAAAAACCAATAAACCCCAAATATAAATATATCATGTATGTACACATCCAAGAGGAATTCTGGGATAATGAGTAAAAGAGTTGAAACCATTCCCAGACTTCCAAAAACTTGGGAGAAACTCTAGAAAAGAAAGCAAATTACTCGAGAAGACCAAGAAGAAACATGCACAAAACCTAGTGTAAGAAAAAAGGGTTCAACTCCCCAAACCTTTCCAACCCTGTTATCATCCCAAGGTTTTCCAAACACCCATCACTTGGAGGATTCATGGGAGTCACAACAAGGAAATCCTCCCCCAGCTGCTTTTCCCCCCCCACAAAAAACAAGCCCAGTTTGTGCTGTCACATCCCCTTCTCCCCATCCTTTGCTCCCAGGGATTCACTCAGCACACACGGAATCAACACCAAACCCAGCGTGGAATTCCTTCGCTCGGAGCAAACCTCAGCTGGGAATTCTCCTCCTGGCAAAGCGGCTGCTCCACCAAACCCCGGGAGCTGCCGTTCCCTGGGCAGTTTTTCCTACTCCAAATCCTTGGAAAGGCAGCAGCAGGGAGGCTCAGCTGAGGTGGGCAGGGCTGTAGTCGGGCCGGCGGGTCTGGATGATCTTGGGTTTGGGTTTCTTGGTCTCCTCGTCGGCGTCGCTCTCCTGGTCGCTCTCGCAGACGTGCACCACCACGCTGGGGGTGGTGGCAGTGGCTGCGTGCAGCTCGTACTTCTCCCCTGGGGGCAAGAGAAAGGAGCCTGTCACTGAAGCCCTTCAGGGCTCCTAAGGTCTGAGTTCAAGGATGTTGGAGGACTTTGGGAGGTGTGGGAGTGCAGGGAGTTCCTTTGGATACGCTGGAGAGTCAGAAACCTGGACAGGGGGGTTGGAAACCTGTACTGGGGGGTTGGAAACCTGTACTGGGGGTCTGGGATCTGTATAGGGGGGTTGGAAACCTGTACAGGGGGGTCTGGGGTCTGTATAGGGGGGTCTGGGGTCTGTAAGGGGGGTTTGAAACCTGTACTGGGGGTTTGAAACCTCTACTGGGGGGTTTGGGATCTGTACAGAGGGTCTGGGATCTGTACAGGGGGTCTGGGGTCTGTAAGGGGGGTTTGAAACCTGTACTGGGGGGTTTGGGATCTGTACAGAGGGTCTGGGATCTGTACAGGGGGTCTGGGGTCTGTAAGGGGGGTTTGAAACCTGTACTGGGGGGTTTGGGATCTGTACAGGGGAGTTGGAAACCTGTACAGGGGGATCTGGGGTCTGTACAGGGGGGTTTGAAACCTGTACAGGGGAGTTTGAAACCTGTACTGGGGGTCTGGGATCTCTACAGGGGGGTCTGGGATCTGTACAGGGGGGTTGGAAACCTGTACTGGAGGGTCTGGGGTCTGTACAGGGAGGTTGCAGACCCTGGCACAGAGCACAGGAAGGCAAGGGGCTTTGACTTCAGTCCATGGGAGAGACTTCCAACGCTGAGAGAGGAGTTACAAGCCACAAAAGTGTAATAAAGAGCAGTGCAGTTTGTCACATTTGGGGTTTTTAGAATAGGGGTGGATGGGGACAAGATGGAGGATTCTGGGCGGTGCCCTGGGATCTTCTCCTCCTTCTCCATTTTTTGCTGTGATGATGACACAAAGGAGCTTTAGAGGGATTGGGTCAGTGTAGAAACAACCTGTTTAGTACAGAATGTAGATACTGGTGTGTAATTATAGATAATAGACACCTAATAATCTGTATAAGAGAGGATGAGCCTCTGTCAGAGGCAGAGTCTTTGCTTGGTGCCCATGCTGTGAAGACCTTGGCTGGGCACAGGGAAAAATGAAATTATAAGAAATAACAAACAACAAGAAGAACCTTGAGAAAAGAACATCTGAAGACTCCATTTCATTTCTGTGTCCAGCTTGGGGCTCTCAGAGGGCAAAAGACACTCAACCACCCTCATCTCAGGTGACCAGCCCAAACCCAAGAGGCAGCCCTGGTTGGTGCCTGAGATGTTCTGGTTTCTCTGAAACTCCTTCCCCAGAGAGTTTTCTGCCAACAAGAGTGTGATGGTTTCATCACTTGCTGGATTTTATGTGACCAAGAGAACATAAAGAGCAAAACAGAAGGAGAGGACACAGCCTCAAGCTGAGCCAAGGGAAGTACAGGCTGGATTTTAGGAAAAAGTTTTTCACAGAAGGAGTGATAAAGTTCTGGAATGGTGGAGTCACCATCCCTGGAGGTGTTTAACAAAGCCTGGATGTGGCTCTGGGTGCCATGGTCTGGTTGAGGTGTTAGAGCTGGGTTGGACTCAATGATCTTGAAGGTCTCTTCCAACCTAGAAATTCTGTGATTCTGTGATTCCTGGGGATTCTGCCCACGGTGATCCCCTGGGATCCAAGGAGCAGCAGAGGTGGGTGGGATCCCGGGGGATGTGAGGATTTTAGGAAAAAGTTTTCAATGGAAAGAGTGATAAAGTTCTGGAATGGTGGAGTCACCATCCCTGGAGGTGTTTAACAAAGCCTGGATGTGGCACTGGGTGCCATGGTCTGGTTGAGGTGTTAGAGCTGGGTTGGATTTGATGATTTTGAAGGTCTCTTCCAACCCAGAAATTCTGGGATTCTGGGATTCCTGGGGATCCTGACCACGGTGATCCCCTGGGATCCCAGGAGCAGCAGAGGTGGGCAGGATCCCAGGTGGAATGTGAGGATTTTAGGAAAAAGTTTTTCACAGAAAGAGTGATAAAGTTCTGGAATGGCCTGCCCAGGGAGGTGGTGGAGTCACCATCCCTGGATGTGTTTAACAAAGCCTGGATGTGGCTCTGGGTGCCATGGTCTGGTTGAGGTGTTGGAGCTGGGTTGGATTTGATGATTTTGAAGGTCTCTTCCAACCCAGAAATTCTGGGATTCTGGGATTCCTGGGGATCCTGACCACGGTGATCCCCTGGGATCCCAGGAGCAGCAGAGATGGGCAGGATCCCAGGGGATGTGAGGATTTTAGGAAAAAGTTTTCAATGGAAAGAGTGATAAAGCTCTGGAATGGTGGAGTCACCATCCCTGGATGTGTTTAAAAAAAGCCTGGGTGTGGCATTTTGTGCCATGGTTTAGTTGAGGTGTTAGAGCTGGGTTGGATTTGATGATCTTGAAGATCTCTTCCAACCTAGAAATTCTGGGAAAAGAGCAAACCAAGCTTATTTTCAAATAAGCCTGTCACCCATCACATCTGTTGCTGGGGGTTTCCTTTTCATGTGTCCTTTTCATTGGTTTATTTATCATTATTCTCTTTTTAATGACCTCCTTCTCTCTCTCTTTTTTTTCTCCCTTTTAATTACATTCAAAAATAAGATTTGTACTTTAGTAAAACGCCCAGAAAATGATATCATATAAAATTTTGAAATTAAAATCATATGAAAATTATATAAAAATTGTAATATATAAAGGTTATATGTTAAAACTTATATAGGAATTATAATATATATAAAAGTTATATATAAATAAGGTATTAACAATTACATATAAAATCGTATTTTAAAATTACAATATAAAAAAGTTATGGTTTATGTTATTTCTTATATTTATATTAAAAATTATAAAATTATATCTGAAAATTTGAATATAAATGTATGTTATAGCTTTTATATATAAATCTTAATGATATTTTTATATTTATATACAGAAAATTATATAATATAAAAATTTTAAATTAAAATTATATGAAAATTATATTAAAATTGTAATATATAAAGGTCATATGTAAAAATTTATATATAAATTATAATATATATATAAAAGTTATATATAAATAGGATATTAAGATTATATATAAAAATCCTATTTTAAAATTACAATATATAAAATTTGTTTTGTATGTTATTTTTCATATTTATATTAAAAATCATAACATAAAATTATATGTGAAAATTTGAAAGAAATGTATGTTATAGCTTTTATATAGAAATTTTAATTATATTTTTATATTTATAGACAGAAAATGATACAATATAAATTTTTTTAAAGGTTATATGTAAAAATTTATATATAAATTACAAAATATATAAAAGTTATATATAAATAGGATATAAAAATTATGTATTAAAATACTATTTAAAAATTACAATATATAAAATGTATGGTTTATATGTTATGATTTCTTATATTTATATTAAAAATTACAAAATTACATGTAAAAATTTGAATATAAATGTATGTTATAGCTTTTATAGACAAAATTTCATGATATTTTTATATTTATAGACAGAAAATGATGTAATATAAAATTTTTAAAGGTTATATGTAAAAATTTATACATAAATTATAATATACACAAAATTTATATATAAATAGGGTATTAACAATTATATATAAAATCCTATTTTAAAATTACAATATATAAAATTTATGGTTTATGTTATTTCTTATACTTGTATTAAAAATGATAAAATTACATGTGAAAATTTGAATATAAATGTATGTTATAGCTTTTATATATAAATCTTAATGGTACTTTTATACCTATATAAATATATATATAAAATCTATGTTTTATATCTGCTTACAAAACCCATTTCAGGGAAATAAAATCTTTGATAAAAAAATGTTTTGTAATTATTAGAATAATTACTAGAATAATTATTAGATTTATAATTACTAGAATAATATTAGAATAACTATTAGAATAATTAAGAATATTTAATTAGAAGGGTTCTTGATGGGCAGTTTTAAATCCCACGAGAGGATCTTGGGGTCCTTTTCTCCATCCTTTACAATTCCCTAAGTTTGGAGGTGAAGAGGAATTTAAAAAATCCTCCAGTAAAATGAATCTGACACATTTTTAATTCCCTTTAATCCTGTTAGTAAATGTGACCATTTTTCTCTCCCCTAAAATTAATCATACAGCTCCAAACAGGTTAAATCTGAGCTGGATTTCAGGGAAGATTAATTTGCACCAATTTTCATGAATAAGTTGTATAAAATATGAGAGAAAAGGAAATCAAGGGCTGTGATCATTAATCACTGGGGAAAGAAGTGGCAGGAATTTATTCCTCTTAAAATCTAAGGAATTTTAGTTGATACTGACAGCTCCTCCTATACTCAGTAGCAGTTTCCTCCTCTGAGGCAAAGAGAAATAAAAATAAATAGAAATAAAATGGGAATAGAAAGAAAATATGAATAGAAATAAAATAGGAATAGAAAGAAAATAGAAACAGAAAGAAAAATAGAAAGAAAAATAAATAGAAATAAATAGAAATAGGAATAAAACGAAAGAAATAGAAATAGAAATAGAAATAGTAGAAATAGAAATAATAGAAATAGAAATAGAAATAGAAATAGAAATAGGAAATAGAAATAGAAATAGAAAGAGTAGAAATAAATAAATAGCAATAAAATAAAAATAGAAATAAAAATAAAAATAGAAATAAATAGAAATAGAAATAGAAAATAAAAATTTCTTGGAAAAGTTTCAGAGATTCAGAAGTTTTGAGGTGTTTTTCACAGCCAAAATTCTGGGGTTTTGCACCTTCTTACCTGGTCCTAGCTTGGAAATTGCATATAAAAGGTCGTAATTAATGACTGGAGTGGCATCCTCCACTTGTTTCCAGTCCACGGGAGGAGAGGCAGGAGGGGAGATCAGGAACTGCTTGTCTGGGTTTGGGGGGGCCAGGTGGGAGCTCCCGATGTGCAAAGTCTGCAAGAGAAATCAGAGAAAGCCAAGGTGATCCCTGAAACCCTGAAACAATCATACACTGAATTCCTGAATTCCTGAAACCCTGAAACAATCATACACTGAATTCCTGAATCCCTGAAACCCTGAATGGCTGAAACCCTGAATGCCTGAACCCCTGAATGCCTGAACCCCTGAATGCCTGAATCCCTGAAACCCTGAATGCCTGAATGCCAGAAACCCTGAATGCCAGAAACCCTGAATCCCTGAAACCCTGAATCCCTGGAACCCTGAATCCCTGGAACCCTGAATCCCTGGAACCCTGAATGCCTGATTGCCTGAATGCCTGAAACCCTGGAACCCTGAATGCCTGAATGCCTAAAACCCTGAATCCCTGAATGCCTGAATGGCTGAAACCCTGAATCCCTGAATCCCTGGATACCTGAATGCCTGAACCCCTGAAACCCTGAAACCCTGAATCCCTGAATGCCTGAATGCCTGAATGCCAGAAACTCTCAATCCCTGGAACCCTGAATGCCTGATTGCCTGAATGCCTGAAACCCTGGAACCCTGAATGCCTGAATGCCTAAAACCCTGAATCCCTGGATACCTGAATGCCTGAAACCCTGAAACACTGATACACTGAATCCCTGAATTCCTGAATCCTTGAATGCCTGAATGCCAGAAACTCTGAATCCCTGAAACCCTGAATCCCTGGAATCCTGAATGCCTGAATCCCTGAATGCCTGAATCCCTGAATGCCTGAACCCCTGAACCCCTGAACCCCTGAATCCCTGAAACCCTGAATGCCTGAATCCCTGAATGCCTGAACCCCTGAATGCCAGAATCCCTGAACCCCTGAATGCCTGAATCCCTGAAACCCTGAATGCCTGAATCCCTGGAACCCTGAACACCTGAACCCCTGAACCCCTGAATCCCTGAATGCCTGAAACCCTGAATGCCTGAACCCCTGAATGCCTGAACCCCTGAATCCTTGAAACCTTGAAACCCTGAACCCCTGAATGCCTGAATGCCAGAAACTCTGAATCCCTGAAACCCTGAATGCCTGAATCCCTGAATGCCTGAATCCCTGGAACCCTGAATCCCTGAATCCATGAATGCCTGAATCCCTGAATGCCTGAATCCCTGAATGCCTGAATCCCTGAAACACTGAACCCCTGATTGCCTGAATGCCTGAATCCCTGAACCCCTGAATGCCTGAATGCCTGAACCCCTGAACCCCTGAAAGCCTGAATCCCTGAACCCCTGAATCCCTGAACCCCTGAATCCCTGAATCCCTGAATCCCTGAATCCCTGAATCCCTGAACCCCTGAATCCCTGAATCCCTGAATCCCTGAATCCCTGCCTGCCAGGCTCAGAGCAAAGGGAAGGGGGCAGGGATGTCGTGCCCTGCCCGGCACTCAGGGTGGCAGCAGCAGCCAGGATACAGCTCCGAGGGAAATTCCAAGGGGATGTTCTTCCCTGGAAATCAAACATCTGCCCTTCCAAACTCCAGCAGGACAGGGCCTCTAAGGACTAATGACAAATGGGGAGTCATCCCAGAAGTGAGAGTGGAGGGAATTCCAGCAGGGATAAAAATAACCTGGATCATGGGAGGTGTCCAACACTCTTGGATTCGTTTTCCCACTCAATTTTCAGAGAGAAAAGCAGCTGGAAAAGCAGCCTGACTGCCAGAGCCTGAGTTTCTGCAGGAGCAGAGAGCACCAGAGCTGCTCTAGGGGAGATCCCAAAGACTGGGATGGGCGGAGAGAGCCTGGAATGTGCAGCTCCAGCAGCTGGAATGTGCAGCTCCAGAGCCTGGAATGTGCAGCTCCAGAGCCTGGAATGTGCAGCTCCAGCCTGGAATGTGCAGCTCCAAACCTGGAATGTGCAGTTCCAAGCCTGGAATGTGCAGTTCCAGCAGCTGGAATGTGCAGCTCCAGCAGCTGGAATGTGCAGCTCCAGCAGCTGGAATGTGCAGCTCCAGAGCCTGGAATGTGCAGCTCTAGCAGCTGGAATGTGCAGCTCCAGCAGCTGGAATGTGCAGCTCTAGCAGCTGGAATGTGCAGCTCCAGCAGCTGGAATGTGCAGCTCCAGAGCCTGGAATGTGCAGCTCTAGCAGCTGGAATGTGCAGCTCCAGCAGCTGGAATGAGCAGCTCCAGCAGCTGGAATGTGCAGCTCCAAGCCTGGAATGTGCAGCTCCAGCCTGGAATGTGCAGCTCCAGAGCCTGGAATGTGCAGCTCCAGCAGCTGGAATGTGCAGCTCCAGCAGCTGGAATGTGCAGCTCCAGAGCCTGGAATGTGCAGCTCCAGCAGCTGGAATGTGCAGCTCCAGCAGCTGGAATGTGCAGCTCCAGAGTCTGGAATGTGCAGCTCCAGCCTGGAATGTGCAGCTCCAGAGCCTGGAATGTGCAGCTCCAGAGCCTGGAATGTGCAGCTCCAGCAGCTGGAATGTGCAGCTCCAGCCTGGAATGTGCAGCTCCAGCAGCTGGAATGTGCAGCTCCAGAGCCTGGAATGTGCAGCTCCAAGCCTGGAATGTGCAGCTCCAGAGCCTGGAATGTGCAGCTCCAAGCCTGGAATGTGCAGCTCCAGAGCCTGGAATGTGCAGCTCCAGAGGCTGGAATGTGCAGCTCCAGCAGCTGGAATGTGCAGCTCCAGCAGCTGGAATGTGCAGCTCCAGAGCCTGGAATGTGCAGCTCCAGCCTGGAATGTGCAGTTCCAGCCTGGAATGTGCAGCTCCAGCAGCTGGAATGTGCAGCTCCAGCAGCTGGAATGTGCAGCTCCAGAGCCTGGAATGTGCAGCTCCAGCAGCTGGAATGTGCAGCTCCAGCAGCTGGAATGTGCAGCTCCAGAGCCTGGAATGTGCAGCTCCAGCCTGGAATGTGCAGCTCCAGAGCCTGGAATGTGCAGCTCCAGAGCCTGGAATGTGCAGTTCCAGCCTGGAATGTGCAGCTCCAGAGCCTGGAATGTGCAGCTCCAGCAGCTGGAATGTGCAGCTCCAGCCTGGAATGTGCAGCTCCAGAGCCTGGAATGTGCAGTTCCAGCCTGGAATGTGCAGTTCCAGCCTGGAATGTGCAGCTCCAGCAGCTGGAATGTACAGCTCCAAGCCTGGAATGTGCAGCTCCAAACCTGGAATGTGCAGCTCCAGACTGGAATGTACAGCTCCAGCAGCTGGAATGTGCAGCTCCACACCCTGGATCCCCCAGGGACTCCCTGGATGCTGGCAGAGCCCACCTGGCCTCCCCCAGCCCTTTAAATCCTTGGAATGTGCTCATTCCCATCCGAGGTTATCCAATAAATGGGAAATACCAACAGCCTCCAAATCTTTGGAGCTCTGGAACAACCTTGGATTCTCTAACTAATCTGACAAAAAATGACCATGAAGGAATTCTGGGATAAGAAATACCTGAAACCAATCCCAGATTTCCAGAAACTGGGGAGAAACTCTGGAAAAGAAAGCAAATTACTTGAGAAGACCAAGAAGAAACCTGCACAAAACCCAGTGTAAGAAAAAAGGGTTCAATTCCCCAAACCTTTCCAACCCTGTCATCCCAAGGTTTTCCAAACACTTGGAGGATTTCTGGGAGTCAGAACAAGGAAAAGCTTTAATCCACCCAAGGATAACCCCAAAAAAGCTTTTATTTACCTGAGCAAAATAGAGTTTGAGCTCTTTTCCAAGGAATTCTGTCTTGTCCAGCTGGATCCTGGCATCTGCTGCAGACAGAGGGTTGCTGAAGTTGATTCTCACTCTTTTGAAGCTCTTAAAATACTGAAAGGTGAGGTCCCTGTCATAGGGTCGGAACAGGGATTCAAATTTGGCCTGGAGAGAAAGGAGCAGAGGGCAAAATCAGTCTTAAACACTAATAAAGAAATTAATTAGAAGTGAAAAGCTAATAATTAAGGGCAAATTACCACTCTTGAATATTGATTATTGCAACAGCTTCGTTTATTTTCCTTTTTCTGTCTAGAATGAAGTTTTCTGCCTTATCACTTATCTCTCTGTATCACTAGAACAGATTGTTATCATTAATAAGTGATTATTATCACTTACTGTATTATTAGCAGGAATAAATGGCCAAGACACCCTGATTTAGCAACAAGATAGTTGCTAAATAAAATAGGAAGTTAAGAAGATACTGAAAAGAAATGTTTCTTAGAAGATTAATAGCCAGGAACTTTGAAAAAAGTCAAGCCTTTGCCCAAACGTGCAAATTTCAAGGGAACCAACACAAGTTTCAAGGAGAAAAAGGAGAAAAATCCTGATTTTTCAAGCTAAATGTGATTTCCTTCAGTGACTCAGCACACAGAATGAAGTCCATGAACATCTCCTGCTCTCCTGCTATTTTTAATTTCATTTATGGAAAGTGCTTCCACTCTCTCTCCCTGCTGGATTCCAGGCCAAAGGAGAGACACAAGAGGCTCTGGAGCTGCCAGGTCCCTCCCAAGTGTTTTATTCCAACGCCTTCAGGATGCAAATTTGAGGAATTTCCAGATATTTTCTCTCCCTAAAAGCTTCCTTGAAACTCAGGATAAAGCCACAAGAAACATTACTTCATTCAGAGCTTTTTACTACAATATTTTGAATTATTAGGGGGGGGAAAAGCAAGGGAATTACGTAAGGAGGCAGAAATTAATTCAGAAGTTCATTTTCCTCCCTGAGAAGCTCCACTTCACACACTCACCACAGCTGGCTCTAAAATCTTTCTATTTCAAAGAGATTTTAACATCAGAGCTGTTCTGCTTCTCCAACTTCTTCAGACTGAGCTCTGAAACAGGAGCAGGACCCTCCCCACACAGAGCTGGGGTTTGGGAGCCTCAGAGTTGAGATGGAACCATGGAAAATACCAAAAATTGCACTTCCAAGTTCCCATTCCGTATTTAAACCCAGAGAGATCTGGGGTTTGGGGGTTTTTTTACTATTTATTTATTTAAATATGTGATTATAGAGGTCAGAAATGTCACTTTGGCACTCTGACACTGAAAAGAAAAAAATGATATTTTTGTCCTTAACATATCTTACCAGTAATGACTCACTGTAGCAGGACTGATAAGTATTTTATATTATTTTCTATTTACATTATTTATTATTTATTTTACGTTGCAAATCAGCTAAATACAGACCCAAGAGGATTGCTTATAGTTTTACCAGGAAAAAAAAAAAAACATCCTAAGAGAAGTACCTAACAGATTACAAATCAGTGAATCTTGCTACCAAAACCAGAACTAAATATTTGCTGAAAATTCAGAATACACCCCACACAGCCAAAGAAGTCTGGAGGGAAAACCTGAGCTCATTTTCCCAGCCACACACAGCTAAAAGTGAATAATTCCCAGAGTCCAAGTTCCCATTCCGTGTTTAAACCCAGAGAGATCTGGGGTTTGGGGTTTTTTAATATTTATTTATCTAAATATGTGATTACAGAGGTCAGAAATGTCACTTTGGCACTCTGACACTGAAAAGAAAAAATGATTTTTTGTCCTTAAGATACCTTAGCAGTAACGACTCACTGTAGCAGGACTGATAAGTATTTTATATTATTTTCTATTTACATTATTTATTTTACGTTGCCCATCAGCTAAATACAGACCCAAGAGGATTGCTTATAGTTTTACCAGGAAAAAAAAAATCCCAAGAGAAGTACCTAACAGATTACAAATCAGTGGATCGTGCTACCAAAACCAGAATTAAATATTTGCTGAAAATCCAGAATACACCCCACACAGCCAAAGAAGTCTGGAGGCAAAACCTGAGCTCATTTTCCCAGCCACACACAGCTAAAAGTGAATAATTCCCAGAGTTGGAACCATTCCCATCAGAGCAGGCTGCTGCACACTCCCGAGTTCCAAGACTTTTATGACAAACTGAAAATTCCCTTCCGAGTCCAAACCCCGTTTTGGAGCAGCACCTCCAAAAAGTGGAGTTCCCCAAAAACAACCCCAGAAAAAACCTACCCTTGTTTCTGGCTGGGTGAAGACCTCCCCATCAGCCAGGCAGGCGATGAGCGAGCCGAAAGTGTAATGGAAATTACGGAAATGCATCTCAGGGCCTGCAGCCCCCCGCAGCAGAAATCCTGGGATTTTGGTTTTTTTCAGGAGCCCTGGCTGCTGCAGACAGAGTTTTTATAAGGCAAAGCCCAGTCCAGCCCCTGGTGAAAAAAAAAAAAAGCTCTCAGAGCATCCTGTGTGTGTGTGTGACAGCAGAATTCCTGAGCAGAGTCCCCGCGTGCTTGGAGGGAGCCGGGAACAAAATGTAAGGCGGACTGGAAAGAGGTGACGTCAGTAATTAGTCAGCTTCCCTCTCTGCTAATTAGCAGGAGCATGGAAAATCCAGCTGAGCTGAGCAGGGCAGCTGCTGCCCCAGCCTCTTGCAGCATAGTTTCCACTGGCAGTAATTCCATGCAAGCTCCCAACTCCGAGCTGCCACGGATGGAAAAATGTTCCTGCCTGGGCAGAACGCTCCGGGAAGGGGCTGGAATGAAGGCAAACTGCCTCGTTCCTGACTCCTTGGGCATGGAAAACAAAGCCCTCAGCTCAGCAGCTCGGGTTTTTTTTTGTTCCACAAAACAGCCAAGGGTTGAAATTTAGAGATTGATTTGGGAGAATGATTTGCCTCCCATCACAAGGAGGATTCGTTTGGAAGCTTCTTCAAAGCAACTCCGTGGATTAATTACTGTCCTCACATTATTAAAAACTCTTTTCCCAGCCTCATAAAGCAGGGAGGGTTTTGTCAGGGGTTGGTTTTGTGCTTCTTTTTCCTGCCAGGAGCTCATTCAGCAATCTGCTGGGCAGGGTTTTACCTGAGCCTGAGACACGGGAGCAGGAAGCAGGTGTGGAACCTGAATTCCTGACATTTTCTGGGCCACCTGTATCCCAGTTTCAAAGCATTTCCCAAAAAGCAGCACAGAACACAGGTTTTTGTGGGGGTTTTGTGGTCTTTTCTTGTGGAATTTTTTTTTGGTTTTGTGTGTTTGTTTGTTTTTTTTTAATCAAGAACCATTAAAAAAAACTCATCACCATTTCAAGTAATTAATGAAGTTTAAACTGAAGCTTTCACAAGCTATTTGGAACTCTCCCGTGCACATTCAGCTCCAAAATTATAAAATCAAAATCTTAAGTGCCTTTAGTTCTCTGTGTTTTAACACAGGGCTGTGACAGAAGCACCAAGTTTTAAGGAATACCTGCAAGCAATGCACAGTGCTATGTTTAAAACCTGACTTCATCAAGATTTAACCACATAACACTTTGCACATGAAGACTATTCTCCATTTTCAGGGGGTCTGATTGCTAAATCCCCATTTGAAGTCAAACTCTCTGCTGTGGTTACCTCAAAGTTACCAAAGCATGAAAAGAATACTCAATACAATTTTTTAGAACTTTTTCTTGCAAGTCCTCACTTAAAAATTCCAGGATCACTGAAGTTGGAAAAGCACTTCAAGACTATCAAGTCCAAGCTGTGAGTGAATCCTCACCCCCCTGTCCCCAGGCCAGAGCTCTGAGTGCCACCTCCAGGTGCCACCTCCAGGGACGGGCACTGCAAAGCTCCCTGGGCAGCCCCTGGGAGGCCTGAGCAGGGAAGGGAGGGATGAATTCCACCAGTGAGGATGGGCTGAGAGATCAGCACTGGGCACACACAGAAATTCAGGATTCACCAGCAGCCCTGATGCCCCTGAGCCCAGGAAACAACACCCAGCACATCCTAAATCCTGTCCCTGACCTGGAATTTGCTGTCAAGGAGCCTCAAAGATTTCGGATGTGGAAGGAACAGGTGTGACTCCACAAAGCAGAGGTGGGGATGCTCACCTGGAAAGAATGGCCATGAATCACCTGAGCACAAAGGCAAACAGGCTGCCCACACGCCAGGGAACACTGAGGTTCCTGATAAGAAAGCAGAGCAGGTTCCTGCTCTAGGCTGGCACAGCCTCGGGTCACTGCAGCACCTCTGGGGGACATCTCTGTCCCTGGAGCTCATGGAGAGTGAGACAGTAAAAATCTCTCTGATTGCCACCCACAAGGCCACCTGCACCTTACTGAGAGCCAGGGAGGATTACTTCAGAAGAGGAATGACTTTGAAGGAAGTCAAAGAGTTTTTGACAAGACAGAACTTTTAAACAGAACTTTGTCATCTAATCCAGGACTAGAGCCTGCCTAGGAACAAACCAAGTGGGTCTGAGAAGTTTAACACCTCACAAAAGAATTTTTTCACAGTGTTCTCCAGATTTAAAAGGAACATTTAAGTCCTACTGATACACAGAATGTTTTTAACTTGCCTTTTTAAAACCCCAAAGAAATGACTCCTAGAATGTTCCATTTTGTCACTGTCACCATGATTTTTTGACATGGTTGTGTCACATCATGGAATCAAAAATAGGTTTGGGTTGGAAGGGATCTTGAAGATCATCCAGTGCCACCCCAGCCATGGCAGGGACACCTCCCACTGTCCCAGGCTGCTCCCAGCCCCAGTGTCCAGCCTGGCCTTGGGCACTGCCAGGGATCCAGGATGTGCAAAATCCTCCTGCAGCAACCTGTGCCCTCCTGAGTTCCTGCAGTTCCTTTCATTGTGACCCACCTGGAGCTCAGCACCCCCAGGTTTGCTGCTGACTTTGGCTCCTGCTTTAGGCTGAACACGTGCCCAGCACCAGCAGTGCCATGGAATCACAGAATCCCAACTGCTTTGGGTTGGGAGGGACCTCAAATCCCACCCAGTGCCACCCCTGCCCTGGCAGGGACACCTCCCACTGCCCCAGGCTGCTCCCAGCCCCAGTGTCCAGCCTGGCCTTGGGCACTGCCAGGGATCCAGGGGCAGCCACAGCTGCTCTGGGCACCCTGTGCCAGGGCCTGCCCACCCTGCCAGGGAACAATTCCTGATTCCCAAGGTCCCAGCCAGCCCTGCCCTCCAGCTCTCTCAGTGGATTACATAAACCCTTTTGAGTTATTAACACCAAACTCAAGCACTTTGTCAAAAGCAAAAGCCCCAATTCCCCCTGCCCCTGGTGAAGAGCTGTTTCAGGCAGGGCTGTGTGAGGAGAGCCCTGAGGTGATGTGGAAACCACGAGGCAAAGTTACAAAAGCCCCACTGCTGAACCCTGAGTGTTGCAATGTTCCCTCCACAGGCTCAGCTCCTGGAAGGTTTGGTACCCACGTGCAAACACCTTGGCTGGGACAGGAACATTGCAACACCTCAGGAGCCCTGGATTTGATGTTCTGATATGATCAGAGGGCAGCTTTCCTACTCCCTTATCTGCCTTTGGAGAGTTTGCTGCTTCCTGTCCTCTCTTTGAGACTCCCTGGTGAGCTACAGAGAGAACAAGGGCAAAATCACCAGCACAGGGAGGACGTGGAGCTGCTGGAGAGAGGCCAGAGGAGGCAGCAGGATGAGCAGAGGGATGGAGCAGCTCTGCTGGGAGGAAAGGCTGGCAGAGCTGGGATTGTTCAGCCTGGAGAGGAGAAGCTTTGGGCTGAGCTCAGGGTGGCCTTGCAGGGCCTGAAGGAGCCCCAGGAAACCTGGAGAGAGACAATTGCCAAGGGCTGGAGGGACAGGAGCCAGGGAATGGCTTCAAACTGAAAAATTACAGGTTTAGATCAGATATCAGGAAAAATTTCCTCCCTGAGAAGGTGGGGAGGGGCTGGGATGGAATTCCCAGAGCAGCTGTGGCTGCCCCTGGATCTCTGGCAGTGCCCAAGGCCAGGTTGGACACTGGGGCTGGGAGCAGCCTGGGACAGTGGGAGCTGTCCCTGCCATGGCTGGGGTGACACTGGGTGGGCTGTGAGGTCCCTCCCAACCCATTCCATGGTTCCATGGTGCTGCTGCACTTTGGGAATGAAAGCAAAGGGGTCAGAGCAGTGGGACAGGACAGCAAGGTCAGCTCTACTCCCTCAGCTGTCACCTTTCCCTTGAAAGCTGCAGATTCCAGGGCTCACATTCTGGAAGTTGAGTTCTAAAACTGCAGACAAGGTGCTCAATCAAGACCTCAAGTGCTCCCAAACACCAAGAGCACCTGAGAGATCCTCCAGCACTGCCCAAGGACAGAAATGTTACAGTGACCATTTTTTGAACATTTTTTGGGGGCCGGAAGGACAATCAGACAGCCCAATAAATACATGAAATAGTGGGAACACAGAATGATTGAATGCCATAAGAAACCCCACAAGTTCATCTCCATGTGCAGTGGAATAGATCAGCACATAAGAGGTGAGACCACAGAAGCAGAAATCAGGCAAAAGTGCCAATAACCACAGCAGCAGAGCAAACAAGCAGAGAAGGAAAATGAATGTGAAGTTAAATATGTTGGGAATTCTCTAAGTCAATAAAATTACCCCCCCCACCAGAGCCATAAAGCAGAACAATCCAGTTCATCCTCTCTCCTCCCTGGCAGGTTTTACAGCTGCCCTTGGAGGTGCTCTTTGTGTAATCCCTGAACTCCCACTCCAGAGCTGCTGCTCTTTCCCTATCAACACACAGCTTCTATTCCTGGCTCCACGTTCATTATCCTGCCTCAGCCCTTCCTCAGGACAGGGATAAACATCTTCAAGTTATCTCCAATGAAAATCACACTGCCTTCATTTTCCTGGGGCTTGCCAAAGGACAGGGAGGAGCAGACAGAAAAGTTCCAGAGCTGTCCATGCATATTTGGGGTCAGGGAGCTCTGTGGGCACTGGCACACACCTGGGTCAGATATTGGGGAGGGAATTCCTCCCTGTGAGGGTGGGGAGGCCCTGGCACAGGGTGCCCAGAGCAGCTGTGCCCATCCCAAATTATTCTGTCATTCTGAGCTGCCTGGCTCACCCAGAGGCAGGAGTGAGGGCAGTGAGTTAAAGCCATTTGCCTCCAAACCCCTGCACAAGCTTTACTCTCATTGTAATGACCAAAAATGAATCCACAGCCCCAACCACTTCCTTCCTCCCCATTAAAAAAAAAAAATAAAAAATCATAAATCCCCAGACTGGTTTGGGTTGAGGGGGACATCAAAGTCCACCCAGTGCCACCCCAGCCATGACAGGGACACCTCCCACTGTCCCAGGCTGCTCCCAGCCTCAGTGTCCAGCCTGGCCTTGGGCACTGCCAGGGATCCAGGGGCAGCCACAGCTGCTCTGGGCACCCTGTGCCAGGGCCTCGCTGCCCTCTGAGTAAAGAATTTCTTCCTAAAATTTCTTGACCATTAATACTGGGTGATAATTCTGCCTCCCTTCTCCTCCCTGTGTTTGTGACCTGGGTGTGCTTGGCATGGGAAAAATTTCTGGAGTTAATTGAGAGGCCTGAGTGGGTGTGCAGCCATGCCAGGCATGGCCAGGGCCAGGCTCCCAGTGCTCAGGCTGCTGGAGGATTCTGGGGAGAAAAATCTTCTAAGGTAGGATTGGTCTGCCAGGGAATTTTACTTCATGAGAAATCCTGTCAGACTTGTAAAAAGAAATTGTGTCCAGGTTTCCTTTCAGACACCTTTCCCAGAGCAGCTGTGGCTGCCCCTGGATCCCTGGCAGTGCCCAAGGCCAGGTTGGACACTGGGGCTGGGAGCAGCCTGGGGCAGAGGGAGGTGTCCCTGCCATGGCAGGAGGGTGAAACGAAATCATCTTTAAGGTCCCTTCCAACTGAAACCACTCTGTAATTCTGGGACAACTTCTTCTGCTTCGTGGTTATAAAAAGCTGTGTTTTAAAGCTACATATTCCACATAATATTTTCTGCATTCCTCAGAAAGATGGAAGTGAAATAAATACATTCCTCCAGCAGGGAAATCATCTGCACAAAGCAAGTTGTTAATGAGAACAGAAGTCTGTGGTGATGTTTTGGGAAGGCTGAGCTGGAACAGAGACTGGGCAGAGCCAGAGAATAAAGCAGATATTTATTAAAAGGCCTTTAAGGATACACCTTGGGCAGGACAAGAGCCTGGCCAGGGCTACACACAAGGTGGACCCAAAATGGTCACAAAATGGTCCCAAAATGGACACAAAATGGACCCCTGGTCACGAGGTCTCACACTTTGATCAGTTTGGGTCCATTTGCACATTGGGGTTTCATTGTCCAGTTCCAGCTCCAGGTTCTGCAGTCCCACCCTTCTTGTTTTCTCTCTCCAGCCACCCTTGTTTGTGCTTTGGGGCCTGAACACTTGTCCCAGCTGTGCTTGGTGTGCAGCAGGAGCAGGATTTGTTTTGTGTCCCTGCTGTGTGCAGAGCTGAGTGACCCTGAATGTGAGGCTGAGAGCTGCACCCCTGGGCAGCACAGAACCTGAAAAAACTCAAACTGAAGGCATCAGTGGGGTCACAGAATGAGCTGCACCAGGAGCACGTGCAGACTTATTTACAGTAAAGAAATCAGAGCACAGCAACACAAGCCCACCAAGTGGTTTTCCAAATGCTGCAGCCAAGGAATGCCCACAGGGTGACTCCATGGAAAAGGGGCAGCAGCAGCAGCAGCTCCTGTCACCACCTGTGCCACAGCAAGCACAAGTGCTCAGTGTTTCACTGCCCTGCAGATATTTCACCCCCCAAGAACGCCCAGGCAGACAGAGCCCAATGTTTGTGCAGTTTTTTAAGCATCTTGAAGGATGTGATTCCATGGGATGGGGGCACAAAGGCCTGGCTGGGCTCAGTGCAAGGATGCTGAGTGCTCCTCTCAAGAGGTTCCATGGTTCTAAAACTGGGCAATTCTGAGATCTTTTCAGAAGTAGAAGCTGTCAGAAATATTTATCAGAGCATTCATCCAGCACAATCAGCACTGGCATGCTCTGTGTGGTAACACAGATATTTACTGCAAAGAATGAACTCAGCTGACAAGAAAAATTGAAGACCACAAGTCTGGGGTGCAGTGTCACCTCTGCTTTAGACTTCCAGCTATTCCAGGAGAATCTTTTCCTGTTCCAAGCAGAAGCAGAGGAATGAGTGCCCATTCTCTAAGAAGTCAGGCAAACCCACAGGAAAGCCAGTGGAAAAGCTGTGAGGGTTCTGCACCTTAAGACTCAAACACAAACTCAAGCCTCAGACACTTTTCTACACCTGAAGTTACAGAGGGATAAATGTCAATGAGTCTGTAAAAAAAAAAAAAAACAAAAAAAACCCTCTGCCTATTTCTGCTGTCTTTATTTCTGGTTAAACTCATTAACTGCTTTACTCTAATTCCAAAATTACCTACAGGTAATGTATTTATAGGAGAAAAAGCTCATTATGAAACACCTTTGGCAGTAATTAGGTTGGGAGATTAGAAAAGGGAAGGAGAAAGTTCTTGCAAAGTCAAGCCAAGAAACGTTTCCCTCACCACAGAGAGAGAATTTGGGTTCAGATCAAATTCAAGATGCTTTTTAAAAGAAGATGCTTTTTAAAAGTCTAGGAAAATTCCTAGGGAGGACTGTCCAGCAATATTATAATTAATCCATGATATCTTGGGGTGAAAGAAAATAAACAGCCAAAGACAAAAGAAAAAGCCAAAGATGACCCCAAAAAAACCCCAACAAAAGTAAACAAGAACGTTCCCATGGCCAGCTGCAGTTGCAGTGTTGATTTTTATTTCTATTTATAACAAAAAAAGGAGGAAAGAAGGTGACAGGAACAGGAGTCCAGCTCACCACAGAAACAGTGCACAGGCCACCCAAGGAAAAGCTAACTCTGGAAAGGGAAGGGCAGGAAATCCTCCAACAACTCCTCTCCAACTTGCTGAAGGCTTCTCTAAAAATAGCTGTCTATAGAAATCCTTCCCTCAGAGTGGAGGTGAAAAAAGGGGGAAGAGGTGGAAATTCTCCAAAGATCACCTCTATTTGTTAGGAACTAAAAAAGGACAAGGACTTTGGAAGCCAAATGGGTTAACAGGACATTCTTCATGCTGGAGAAAAGCTATTTACAGCAGAATTGAAGGAAGTTATTTGTTAAAAATGCTCTTGCAGCCCCCAAGACAAAGAGAGGTTTCTCCCAAACACAGGGTAACGATGAAATGAAGGAAGCCTGAGAGATTCCTAGCACTGCAACCAGGAAAAATCAGCTCCACTCTGACTTTTTCAAGGTTATTTATTTGAATTAACAGCTCAAAGGGGGAAAAAAATCCATCTAGAAAGTAATTAACAGATCTGTGGAGCTGCAAGATGAAATAATTCAAGCTAGAAAGAAGGGACATGTTCAAACACATCACTCTTGAGGCAAAAAGGGGCTTTGGATCATTATTTCTTGAGTGAGGGGGCACCTTCTGCATGAAGATCTCACAGTTTTATGAAGAGGGAACAGCTGTAAAGTTATTTATAAGTGAGGCTGAGCAGAGTGAGAGGTGCAGGGAAGAGGGCACATGCTTCCAGTCAGATTCCTGGATTCTTGGAGCGTGGCCTGCATGCTCTGACAGTGAGCACAGCTGGAGCCCTGCACATCCCCAGGGCTGAGGGGCAGCCAGGGAATGCTGGGCTGGGACAGGGAGGGCTCTGAGTGCCACTCTGGGGCTGGACAGGGACCACAGCTCAGAGAAATTCAACCCAGATCGACTGAAATGGTGACAGAGCCACAAGGACAACAACCCTGAGCAGGCCAAACACAAAGGGATGGGGAATGGAAGCTCCCACACAGACACAGCCAGGCTCAGCAGAGAGGATGGGGGTGAAAGGGGCAGGAGCAAAGCTCAGGGAATCCCTGAATCCCTGGGGCTGGCAAAGCCCTCCCAGCCCAGGCAGTCCCAGCTGTGCCCACCTTGTCCCCAACCCAGTGCCACCTCCAGGTGACACTCAGGAGATTCTTATTCTGCCAGGAAGTCTCATTCACAGAATCAGTTGGGTTGGAAAAGCCCTCCCAGACTCAAAAATCAGAGTGAAAAAGAAATAAAAACCCCACTGTGGCAGAACAAACCATGATTGGCATTGAAGGGGCTGAAGGGCTGAAGGAAAAATCAAAAATCAAAAAATGAACACGTCCAAAATATTTGATAGAATCCCAGATTCATTAAGGTTGGAATGGAGTTCCAATGTCACTGAGTCCCAGCTGTGCCCACCTTGTCCCCAGCCCAGAGCTCTGAGTGCCACCTCCAGGTGACACCTCCAGGGCTGGGCACTGCAAAGCTCCCTGGGCAGTTCCAAGGCCTGAGCTCCCTTTCCATGGGGAAATTCCTGCTGCTGGCCCAGCTGAGCCTCCCCTGGCCCAGCCTGAGGCCGTTCCCTCTCCTCCTGTCCCTGTGCCCTGGCAGCAGAGCCCGACCCCCCCGGCTGTCCCCTCCTGGCAGGAGTTGTGCAGAGCCACAGGGTCCTCCTAAAAAAGTTCCCTAATTCTCCTCCATGGGAAGAAGGGAAAGAAAACAAACCATCCAGCAGTGCCACAATCCAGCCCCACAGCTGACAGGGCTTTACTCAAACTCCAATCAAAGCCAGGGTGGTCAGAGCTCACCCTGATCCAAATGCTCCCACAGGAAGCACATCCTTTCCTAATTCATGCCTTCCAGCAGCAGCCACAACATAAATGAGATGCAGAACATTGAACCCAAACATGGCTCATTCCTCAAAACAACCCAGGGCCAATCAGCTGAGATCAGTTCTGCTCTCAGCTGTAAGAGCAGTGATGAAGACACAATGCATTCTAAGGACAGGAGCTTTCAGGAGTTCAATTCTGAGCTGCTTGTGTAAGGTTGGGATCCAGATTCAGATTCCAGAGTCTGGAGGAGCTACAAGAAAGATGGAGAGAGACTTTTTACAAGGGCTGGAGGGACAGGAGCCAGGGAATGGCTCCCAGTGCCAGAGGGCAGGGCTGGCTGGGATCTTGGGAATCAGGAATTGTTCCCTGGCAGGGTGGGCAGGCCCTGGCACAGGGTGCCCAGAGCAGCTGTGGCTGCCCCTGGATCCCTGGCAGTGCCCAAGGCCAGGCTGGACACTGGGGCTGGGAGCAGCCTGGGACAGTGGGAGGTGTCCCTGCCATGGCAGGGGTGGCACTGGATGAGCTTTAAGGCTCAACTCAAACCATTCCATGATTGCAGTATGTATTACACTTTATGTCTTCAAAATATCTACCCACTTTATAATGTTAGACTGAGAGTCTGATGTCAGCATCCCAGGCTTTTAAATATTCCCTGAGAAAAAAAAAAAATATTTCTTTGGCTCGCTGGCTTGCTGACACACACACTGATCATCAGAGCAGCACCAAAAGGCAGGTGGAAAATTCACTTCAGTATGATTCCATCCTCACAGAAACTTTTCTGAGAAGACCAAAGAAGTCAGGATATTTTTAGCTCACGTTGTACATTCCAGAAAAATGAAGGAGGTAAAGATAAAAAGGTCAGTATAGAGGAAAAAAAGCAAAAGGAATGAATCTGTGTCAGCCTGTCTGTATTCCCTACTCAACATCTCCAACAAGAGTCAAGCAGTGCATATTAAAGGTTCAGGTAAAGCAATTAAAGAAGCCCAAATACCTTTTCTTTGAGCAACCAAGGCTTTGTTTCCAAATCTGTTCTGAAAGTCAAAGGGGCTGGAGCGTGTCCAGGGCAGGGAAGGGAGCTGGGAAGGGGCTGGAGAATTCCTGAGGGAGCTGGGAAGGGGCTGGAGGCCCAGGAGGGGCTGAGGGAGCTTGGAAGGGGCTGAGCCTGGAGAAAAGGAGGCTCAGGGGGGCCCTTGTGGCTCTGCACAACTCCTGCCAGGAGGGGACAGCCGGGATAATCGATCAGGTAATTGCAATGCAGGCCCAAAATCCAATCAGGGCTTTTATGGGATTTCCCCCTGTCCCAAAGCACAGGCTCCATCTTGGTTCATCAACACCAGCAGCAGATCTGCTTCAGCAACAAACATTAGGTCAGTGCTGGTGAAGAACTTTTCCTCATGAAAAATGTGAAAATGTGATCAAACCCCTGAGCTGGCCCTGCTGAGGCTGCTCAGATCCTGGGCACCGATTGTGGAAACAGGGCCTGGAGGGGCTGGAGCCCCAGGAAGGGCTGAGGGAGCTGGGAAGGGTCTGGAGCCCCAGGAGGGGCTGAGGGAGCTGGGAAGGGGCTGAGCCTGGAGAAAAGGAGGCTCAGGGGGGCCCTGGTGGCTCTGCACAACTCCTGCCAGGAGGGGACAGCCGGGGGGGTCGGGCTCTGCTGCCAGGGCACAGGGACAGGAGGAGAGGGAACGGCCTCAGGCTGGGCCAGGGGAGTTTTCCCTTCCTCCTTTCACCTGCACTTTCCTACTGCAAAGCCTTCAAATTCTGCAGGTTGGAGCTTCCCCAGCAGAGATGCACATTCCTCAAGGCTCATGGCAATCAAACAGGCAGCCTGGGCCATCACTGCAGTGAATTCTGCATTTACTCCCCCCAGAAGAGCCAAATGCCTCCTTTATCCAGAGCAGTGTCTTGGTGGTCCCAGCTCCCAGAGGCTCCACATTTGAAGCATTTGAAGGCTCCACAGATGTTCCAGATGGCTTTGGGGAATCTGGGGCAGCCTTACAGCCAGGATCATCCCCAGGTGTCACTGCAGGGGCTGCTCCCCCTCACAGCTGATCCAAGCCCTCCCAGAGCTGTTATTGCTCCCTGGTGACCTGGAGAATGGTTTGGAACAAGCAGGTTTTCCTCAGTGGATCTCCAAAAACTGGGAGATAATTTTTGTTTACCATTTAATGCCAGACTGGTTTGGGTTGGAGGGACCTCAAATCCCACCCAGTGCCACCCCAGCCATGGGCAGGGACACCTCCCACTGTCCCAGGCTGCTCCCAGCCCCAGTGTCCAACCTGGCCTTGGGCACTGCCAGGGATCCAGGGGCAGCCACAGCTGCTCTGGGCACCCTCCCCACCCTCCCAGGGAAGAATTTTTTTTTCCTAATTCCAATCTAAACCTTCCCTCCACCAGTTTGAAGCCACCACCTCTTGTCCTGTCACCACAAACTGCTGTAAAAACTTCTTGAAAGTTCCAACTTTATTTCTTCCTCCTTCACTTTAAACTCTCACCTATCCCAGGGCTGTGAATTGCCAACCCAGGCTTGCTCCCATTTCATTTCCTGATTTTCTGGCTCTTAATTCAACAGCCAGAATGAAGACAGAAGAAAGAAAATCTCCCAGAAGGCTTCCTGCATCTATTGCTATTATTTTAAAAAGAGAATAAAGGAGAATCATGGAATATTCTCAGTGGAAGGGACCCACAGGATCATTGATCCTGTCCCTGCCCAGAGCCCCCAGCAATCCCAGCCTGGGCATCCCTGGCAGTGCTGCCCAAAGGCTCCTGGAGCCTCAGGGCTGTGCCCATTCCCTGGGGAGCCTGGGCAGAACTCCTACCCCAATGAATTCCTTCTGCAATCACCCAACATTGATCTGCAGGGCCATCCCCTGGAGCTGGAATGCTGAGGGACCCCCAGTTCTGCCCATGGAATTGGGAGTGGGCAGCACCTGTGGGTGTCAGGGAGGCTCCTGGGAAGCCAATTCCTGAATTCCCACACAAACTGCAGCCACTCCACAATGACTCCACTGAGGGATTAAAAAAAAAAAGATTCAAATAACCCCCTGATGGGTTTTTTAATGCAAATTCCAACTGCAGTGCCAAGAAGGAGCTGTTTTTCCTGAAGACTCACAGGAGACATTTGAATGTATGAGCTGGTGTCATTTTTGCATGAGGAGATCCAAATATATTCAAATAAACCACCCAGAGTTGTGCTCTGTCACACAGGGGCCATTTAACAGATTCCATGGGCCACACTTTTCCAGCCAACCATCTGAAAAATAAATACCTCCAGTGTGCTTCTTCCATCTTTGGAAAAATTGGTGACTTACACTTCCATTTCCAAGCATTAAACACTGAATTCCTGTTCACTGAGTGGGAACACCAAAGTGGGCACTTGGAAATTCCACTCCAGAGTAGCTGACTAACCACCAGCCTCATTTAGAAAACTTTTGAATGTGGCAAATATATTCCAAAATGGAAAGGCTTTTTCCAGCACGTTTCCACTCCTGCAGGGAATATACTCAAATGAGCCAGAGTAAATTAATGATGATTCTGCCCTCATTTGGATACTCAAAAGGAAATAAATGTTTTCAGACAGTGTTTCGTGGCAATTAGTAAAAAAAAATCATTCCATTTGGAAAAACGTTCCAACAACCTGTGCCATCCAGGATTTTCAACCAAACCTGCTGCAGGAAGAACAAAACCCTCTAAAAGAAAATCCAGAAATCTGTTTTGTTCAAAAATTGGTATTTTGGAACAAAGGAGCTTGAGCTGAGGCTTTATGATGCTCATTTATCCCTAATCCACCTGAAAGCCTGAGCAGCACTGGAATTTCTTTGGGCTCATCCTCACCCTGCACTTGGGAGCTCCAATCCATCCAGCCCAGAGCAGCTGGAGTGTCTCTGGAAAATACAGAATATTGACCTGGGGAGGGTGGCAGAAAGCTCACACTGAGTTTGTTCTCACTGAAAGGAGAAAACAAAGAGCAGGACAAAGGTTGGGAATTCTCTGAGGATTACTGGGAGCCTGTAACTCCACATTCAGACATCACCCAGGGAAAATCTCCTCGGGACACAACTCACTCCTTTCAAGAATGATCTGGAAAAGAAGGCATTGAGTTTGCCTTTGAAAGAGCTCCTTCAGGGAAGGAAAATGTCCTTTAAAGAGCTTTCTCCAAGTTACCTTGAGAAATATTTCCTCAAATCATCAGAGAGCAGCCAACTCTTGGAATGTCTGGTGCCTGCTGGAAAATTTCCACCAGGAAAAGGGTTAAAGGGCAAGGGAGAAATGAAAAGTGTCTTTGGCAGAGGATGCAGGCTTGGGGTTTTAAGAATCAAAGGCCAAAAGGGACAGGAAGAATTTCAAATGTTCCCTGAGGTGTTGGAAAGTGGAGACAAATTGCAGAGAAATAAAAATTCCAATGGATGGAGAGGTGCAGTGAGAGGGTCAAGCTTGGTTCTGGAGGGGAGGGGAGTGCTCAGCTCTGTGGGATCTTGAATGGCTGAGAATTCACTTTTAAATCGTGTTCAGGTGGTCAAAAACTTCTTCAGGTGGATTGAACTGAAAGTGAGGCACCATCAACCTTCCCAGGAAATTAAAGGTGTTTAAGCACCTCTCCTTTACTTTGCCCTCTTCCCAAAGCAGCCCAGGAAGGAGCAGGGCAGTTCAGAACAGCTGAACACAAAATAAAGGCAGCAGCTTTCAGTTATTAATAACAAAAATTCAACCTGTTCCCCTTGAGCTGGCTGGTTCAATCCAGAATATATCCATGCACGAGCTGTTCCCACAGCAAAAGAAACAACCACTACCACCAAACCCAACACACAACAAACCAAAAAAAAAAAAAAAAACCCATTAAGAAAAACCCAAACACAACCCAACTGCCTCTGCAGCTCCCTAAAAAATCTTGGCTGCATCACCTTTGGCAGAGGCAGCTCTTGGCAAGGAAGTGGGAGCTGCAGAAATTGGGATTTGTCAGGCACTCAACATTCAGCTTCACATCTCTGACAGGATAGAAGCTGCTCTTTCCCAAACTCCTTCCCAAAGCCCAAGAGCTGCCCCAGACTTTTGGATCCAAAGCCCCACACACAAAAAAATCCCTCAGGATTCACTCCAAGAACACTGAAAGCCTTCCCAAAGCTCAGGAGCTGCCCCAGACTCTTGGATCCAAAGCTCCACACACAAAAAATTCCCCCAGGATTCACTCCAAGAACACTGAAAGCTGCAATCCCTCACCCTCCCTGGTTTTTTGTGGCATTTCTGGTTTGTTTTAGCCCTGGAACAGCAGAATAATGAACACAGATCATGTTAAATCCATGGGAAGGAGTGGGAAAAACATGGAATTCTCACACTTGCAGGGACAAGGCAGAGACTGGAGAACTTGGCTGATAATTACACTGATACCATGAAATAATTAATTCATTATCAACCAGGAAAGAAATATTTGGCCAATTTACTGCCTGTGAGGACACCACTCACTGCCAGTTCCCCCCCAGTTCCCTTGACTGTGCCAGCAGGGAAATCCAGGGAGGAAAGGGAAATTCAGAGAAAAGCCCTTTTGGCTGATATTAAATGGCATATTGATTTCAAAAAAAAAGCATTTTTAGAAAGTCAGTGAGCAGCAGCTTTTCCCTTGCTCTTTTCAGGAGAGCTTTTGAAAATGGATGTGCCACGGTTTGTATAAAATCATGGAAAGCTGCCCCATTTCCTGATAGGCAAAGGGAATTTCTTTACTAATTCCTTCCACTGGGTTTTCCATGAGTGATTCATGGCTGTACTCAGCTTTCCTGGAAAACATTTCTCAAAGTCTGCATGGGATGGAAAGCAGGATATTCTCCTGGGCTGGCTTCTGACTGGGAAGCTTTGTGCCTCTCCCTTTAGAGACAAACTGCAGTTGAATAACTTCATTCTATCAAACTCTGATTTAATTATTTCCCCCCTAAATATCAGAAAAAACAAAACTTACACACATCTCTCACCCTATTCCCTGCATATGCTGATTTCTTACTCCAGCCTTAGAAGCCTAAAAAACAGGTGCTTTTTTTCTATTATTTTACTTTTATTTAAAGGAAATTTAGAAAGAACCTTCCTGAACACCTGTATCACCTATTAAATTCTGTTCTTTTCTTGGAAGTCACAAGACTACAAGGAGGTTTTTTCCATAGAGGGACTGTGAAATAATTACAGGCTCCCTGAGACTCCTTGCCTGACTGGTTCCTAAAATCCCTCAGGTGTCACTTAAACCCAACACACAGCAGTGAGACCAACCCAGACCTGCTCCAAGTCCTGCTCAGCCTCTGATTCAGCTGAGTCCAGAGGGTGCTGCTTAAAGAAATCCTCAAAGCAGTTCCCAGGCCCCTCATCTCTTCCCATTTTCCTTAACAAATTTAAGGGAACTTCACTTTGATTCCCATGCAGATCAGGTGTGGGGGTACTGAAGCTCCCTGGGACATTTTCCACACTATTTATTTATACCTGGGCTGCTGCCTCCACGCAATTGCACAGGAAACAAAATCTGATCCCACTGCCCAGAGCAGCTGTGGCTGCCCCTGGATCCCTGGCAGTGCCCAAGGCCAGGCTGGACACTGGGGCTGGGAGCAGCCTGGGACAGTGGGAGGTGTCCCTGCCATGGCAGGGGTGGCACTGGGTGGGATTTGAGGTCCTTCCCAACCCAAACCAGTCTGGGATTCTTTGAAACCTTAACAATCCCATCCAAGTGTGTTATCACTCTGAGATGATTTAACCTTCACTTGGAACATTTTACTGGACACTGGAAACCTGTTTTGGTCTAAGATTGAATCACAGAATAATAAAATGGTTTGGGATGGAAAGGACATCAAAGATCATCTCATCCCACCCCTGCCATGGCAGGGACACCTCCCACTGCCCCAGGCTGCTCCCAGCCCCAGTGTCCAACCTGGCCTTGGGCACTGCCAGGGATCCAGGGGCAGCCACAGCTGCTCTGGGAATTCCATCCTGGCACCTCTCCACCTTCTCAGGGAGGAAATTTTTCCTGATATCTGATCTAAACCTGTAATTTTTCAGTTTGAGGCCATCCCCTGGCTCCTGTCCCTCCAGCCCTTGGCAATTGTCTCTCTCCAGGTTTCCTGGGGCTCCTTCAGGCCCTGCAAGGCCACCCTGAGCTCAGCCCAAAGCTTCTCCTCTCCAGGCTGAACAATCCCAGCTCTGCCAGCCTTTCCTCCCAGCAGAGCTGCTCCATCCCTCTGCTCATCCTGCTGCCTCCTCTGGCCTCTCTCCCCGTGCTGGGATCCCAGGGCTGCTCTCAGAATTTGTGTTTGCTGCCTCTTTCAGCCCCCAACCCCTGTTTTGGAAAATCCCCCCCAGCTCCTTCTCCCCAGTGAAGGCTGAGAGGCCCAAAGCTCCCAGGAGGGAGCTGCCCTGAGCTATTCCTGGGGTGTTTGCAGTCAGTGCCACTCTCCAGGGGATTTCTGAGGAACCTCATTAAGCTCCTGCAACAACAAGGTCCCAATCAAAGGAAAAAATTCTGTTGTGTGCTCAGCCTTTCAGCAAACACTGACAGAAGTGTGCCTGTGTGAGCAGCTGAGCCTTATCAGTTTTTCCAGGTGAGCTGGGTTGTGACTGAACTACTCCTCTAAAAAGCTTGGAGTGTTTTATTGCACAGGCTGGACTCAATATGACATTTCATGAATGTGCTCAAGTGTTCTCCATAAAAACAGCCTGGGCATGAGTAAGAGCCCCCTTTAGGAGGCAGAGTTTCACAAACATTGTATTTTATATTTTTAAGCACCACAAACAGGTCACTTCTCAAAGCCACCTGATCCATCAGCCTCTGCCTTGATTGTCTCTAAAGCCAACTCAGAAAATCACAGCTGACATTTCCAACCTGCCCAGCAGAGCAAAAAAAAAAAAGCTTAAACAGCATTTCCAGTTCCACCTTCTGCAACCTCAACGTTACAGCAAGGGTTGTGCAGATTGAAATGTCAAATCAGAGTCTTCAAATCAGAGCATTTGCAAGGCAAAGTCCTCATCAGGACAGGCAGCAACAAAGGGAGACTCAAGTAACTGGGGAGGAGAGAGATGAAACAATAATTTGCAAATACACGAAATCAGAGTCAGAGCTCTGTGTTCATTAATGAATTTGGTGTGCCACATCCAATCTGTTTTAAAAAATAAAGATTATTCACTTTCAGGCTGACACACTAAAGTCTTTCAGCACTTCTCTGTTTATGGTGACTGTTTGGTTTTAGATTGACTGATCCAGCTGTTTTCCCCAAATCCTCATGCTCTCCCCAAGCTGCAGCTGGATTTTGTTCTCCTGTCACTCAGGATCCTTTCCCATGGGCTGAGAGTTCATCCTTGGGTTTTTAAGGATAAAATGCTGGGGGAACTGCTCTCCTACCAATGATGATTAAACCATCAGCACCAAACACTGAACTGGGGGAGTTGAAATCAGATTTAGTCCAGGACAAGGTGACACAGAAGGAAGACTGAAGTAACTCTGCCTTCCAATTTACAATCAGTGAGTGATCAAACAACTCATTCCTATCATTCCATCTGCTCCTCCTAGAACTGAGGATTTTTTAAATTTATTTCTTTAGGACTTTTTTTAGATTTTTACCTTTTAAAGCATCATTACTCACCAAGGCACTGGAAAGGATGGATATTCTACAAGTAACTCCAGGAGCTGATGAACAGTGAGAAATAAACACCTTTCAAAAATAGCCCCCACTGTCAGCATTTGTTTCCCAGCCCAAAGTGGTCCCTAAATAGCACCAAGCCAGGTCCCAGCACCTCCTCACCCCCTGAACTGCAAAGTACAGTGGGGCTGGGCTTCACTCTTTAATTATTTCCTGCACTGATGACTCCAGAGGAATCTACCAGAGACTAAAATAATCCTCATTTCACCAAAGTCCATTCCACAAGGGCTGGAGTGACAGACACAGGGAATGGCCTGAAGCTGGAGGAGGGCAGGGCTGGGTGGGATCTTGGGGAGGAATTACAGGATACAGAACATTGAACCCAAACATGGCTCATTCTTTAAAACAACCCAGGGCAAATCAGCTGAGATCAGTTCTGCTCTCAGGTGTAAGAGCACTGATGAAGACACAATGCATTCTACAGGACAGGAGCTTTCAGGAGTTCAATTCTGAGCTGCTTGTGTAAGGTTGGGATCCAGATCCAGATTCCAGAGTCTGGAGGAGCTACAAGGAAGATGGAGAGAGACTTTTTACAAGGGCTGGAGGGACAGGAGCCAGGGGATGGCTCCCAGTGCCAGAGGGCAGGGCTGGCTGGGATCTTGGGAATCAGGAATTGTTCCCTGGCAGGGTGGGCAGGCCCTGGCACAGGGTGCCCAAGGGATCCCTGGCAGTGCCCAAGGCCAGCTTGGACATTGGGAGGTGTCCCTGCCCTGGCAGGGTGGGAATTGGACCATCTTTGATCTCCCATCCATCCCAACCCATTCTGATTCCATTAAATAAAAACCTCATCCTCCACATTTCCACATCACCCCTGTGAACTTTGGAAGGGACTCCCAGCAGTGCCTAAGAATGAATCAGCTGCTCATTATTTTATACTGGTTAATTAACTCTGATTAGCAAACACCTCACAGGTATTTGTGCTTCCCACACACCTCCAGGACTGTATCATCTGCAGGGTCACAGGTTTAGGATTTCTTTTCTTTTCCTGTTGAACTGCCACTTCTGAAAAGTTAAAAAGAAATTCTAAGAGGTAAAGCATTTTCCCTAAAGTATTTTTCTAAATTTTGATGGTGTTTTTTCAGCTGTGACAGGTACAAGAACTGTCCCACTGAGTGAAGACATGACCATAATCCTGATGGAGCAGGACGAAAAATATTTCTGTAATTAACAATTTATCATCATGGAAAAAGCAGCTGTATCACGCCAAAACTATGACTTGAGGGAGAGCAAAGATAAGGATGAAAACAGCAGGCATTGGGGGTTGTTTTAATTTCTAGTTCCTTCTAACACGACAGCAGGATTTGTTTAACTCAAATATTAAAGATATCATCCCAGGCAAGCAGAAGTTACGTGTTCATCCTCTGACACATCCCCTGTGTGACTAAGGGAAAAACAAAAGGAAATAAAAAAATTCAACTTTAACACAGGAGGCTTTGGGAAACCACAGGAGCTGGTCAGAAGCAGCCTGGTATTTCTGTGATCTTTAAAAGAATGACATTTTCCACTGCAGTCACAGAAGGGAGAATGAAAGATAAAACTTCAAAAATATTTTCTAAGAATGCTCTGGGAGGGTAAGAAAAAACCCAAAGCAATTACAAGAAGTTTTCTGCATTTCAAAGAACAAATCAAGTGCACCTGGAAAATTCAAAAGGATTTAAAAAATACTTTGGTTGGAAGAGACTTTAAAGATCATCTAATTCCAACCTCCTTCCACTATCCCAGGTTGCTCCAAGCCCTGTCCAAGCTGGCCTTGATAAAATAATAAAAGATAATAAAAGGAGCCACAGAAGAGTCTGGAATTTAGCCCAAATCACCTGCATTTTTGGTGAGGTTAATGCCTGATACCCTGTAATTATCTTAGACATTAATTAGTAACACATCAGCAGCACACTGGCATTTAAAGCTTTTATGGTATACAACAACAGAGCTTTGAGGATGCATTCTATTTATTTATTCATATGGCAAGAACTCATCTGCTTTGATTAAAGGGGCAAAAAAAACAGCATCAGAAAATAGTTCTTGAAAATATTTTAAATTTCTGAATATTCCAGGCAGTGGGGTTTGGGTTAGGAGCTCCCACTTGCTGAAAGCCAACACAGCTCTGCATCTCCTTCTGACTTCTGCTACAGAAATGTCTGGATTTGCCTTTTTTCCAGCAGGGGAGATGAAAACATCATTGCAGAGCAGTGGGCAAGGACAGAACTCCACTTTGGCAGCTCAGGAAGGAAGGCTCAGATGCTCATTAAGGATGAAAACACCTCCTGTGTAGAATTCCTGCACTTCACCTGCTCTGGGCGAGGTGAGGAGCTTTTATGTTGGGATAGAACCCAGAAAAAAAAATCTTCCAAAAATGTGTTCAGAGTTGTTCTATACCTTACATAGATTCTCAGCCTTCCCCAAGGGGAAGGGAATGTGGGAAGTTCTGTGGGGTGGGCTGTCCTTAGTGGGGTTCCAGTGCTGTGCTCAGGGGTTTAGAGCGCTGATCTCACCTGCTCTGAGCTGATTTTCTCTGGGTTACACAACCCCAGGCAGGAGCTGTTCATACTTTCCATTGCCTGCCCCAGCAGCTGCTCCATCCTGGAGCCTGAGGAAAATCCAAGCCTTTAATCAGAGTTTCCATGAGCCAGGCAATGCTGGCTCCCAAGGGCCACTGAATCCTGCAAAGGAGTGGCCACCCAGCCCAGGACGTGGGCAAACACCCCCAGGAATTCCCACTGAGTCCCTCTCCACAAGTTCTGTTTGCCACAAGAAACTCTCTCTTACTATTTAACATCACAGTCTGCAAGAAATGGACATTTTAGTTCTCATTTCCTTTTCTGTTTCCATAACAATGGACATTTTAGTTCTTATTTCCTTTTCTATTTCCACAATAATGCACATTTTAGTTCTTATTTCCTTTTCTATTTCCATACTCATGGACATTTTAGTTCTTATTTCCTTTTCTACTTCCACAATAATGCACATTTTAGTTCTTATTTCCTTTTCTATTTCCATAATCATGGACATTTTAGTTCTATGGACATTTTAATTCTTATTTCCTTTTCTATTTCCATAAAAATGGACATTTTAGTTCTTATTTCCTTTTCTACTTCCACAATAATGGACATTTTAGTTCTTATTTCCTTTTCTATTTCCATAATCATGGACATTTTAGTTCTATGGACATTTTAGTTCTTATTTCCTTTTCTAGTTCCACAATCATGGACATTTTAGTTCTTATTTCCTTTTCTATTTCCACAATAATGGACATTTTAGTTCTATGGACATTTTAGTTCTTATTTCCTTTTCTAGTTCCACAATCATGGACATTTTAGTTCTTATTTCCTTTTCTATTTCCATAACAATGGACATTTTAGTTCTTATTTCCTTTTCTATTTCCACAATCATGGACATTTTAGTTCTTATTTCCTTTTCTATTTCCATAATCATGGACATTTTAGTTCTTATTTCCTTTTCTATTTCCATAATCATGGACATTTTAGTTCTTATTTCCTTTTGTTTCCATAACAATGGACATTTTAGTTCTATGGACATTTTAGTTCTTATTTCCTTTTCTATTTCCATAAAAATGGACATTTTAGTTCTTATTTCATCTCCTTCCACAGTAATGGACACGTTCCTACTGCAACCTTCAGTAATTAGCAAAAATTCTACACTAAAATAATCAGGTGGGAGTTGTTCTTCATGGATTTAATAATATCTCACTTGTTGGGTTATCAGAAGGGAGGAGGAGATTTTAACTACCAACCCACTGAAGTGTTTTGTTTAACCATATGGGTTATGAATGGCTAAAAAAAAATACAAATAGGAAAAGAATCCATTTATTATAATACATCTTGGCTCTTCTGGCACTTCAGCAGCTCAGCTTCCTACCTTCAGGGAAAGGAAACAGCACCTCCAGGAAAAAAAGGAACAATTCTCCTGCCTCTCTTGGAAAACAGCCTGAATTTTAAGAGGCCTCCACACAAACAGCCCCTTGTTTAGAAAATCAGGACCAAACCTTCAAGGAAGTTTCCAGAATGGTTTGCAGTCCATGCAAGGAAATCAAGTGATTTTGGTTTATTTGGCTGTCAAAAGTCAAAAGCTTACACTTATGGGGTGTTTTTTTATGATTATTTTTTCCAAGCTGTTTGATACAGACATCATCAATAAATTAATTTATCAAAACACCCTGAGCTCACACAGCTGCCACTCCTACCCCACTGCTGTACCAGAGTTGCTGCCTCAACTTTCCTGCTGCCTTTTGCATTTCAGCAACAAAAAGAAACTCAAATCCAACTCCTGAGGTTTGGCCTCTCAGCTCAATAACCAAAATAACTCCAAAGAAAAACCTCAAAAAGCAAAATCAAATTGTTGACCCTTTGAAAATCTGCCCGGGGAAGAGGGAAGTTCCATTTTAATCAATGAAATTCACTGAGGATTGACAGCTCTGCTTTTGGGAGCTGGGCCAGTAATCAATGAGTGCCATCATTAATGGAATTAATTCTGGTTATCTCTGGCAGTAAAAAGCACTGGGAGGAAAAGACAAATTGGCTAAAGCATTTGGATGGATGATTCTTCTCTTGTGGATGGTTCTTCTCTCATCTAAAGCTGGCAGAACCTCCCAAA
This sequence comes from Phylloscopus whistleri, assembly GCA_017589585.1. Taxonomy (NCBI): domain Eukaryota; kingdom Metazoa; phylum Chordata; class Aves; order Passeriformes; family Phylloscopidae; genus Phylloscopus; species Phylloscopus whistleri. The sequence goes on from JADMLD010000516.1 coordinate 135,752, forward strand.
CTCTATTTAGGATATTGCCACATCCTAAATCCCTGTGCTTGGCAGGTATCCCTCACCAATCATCTCATTTTTAATATTAGGATTCCCAAATGTTATAAGACAATGGCTTCCATAATTTAATTATTCACTACACCCACAAAAAAAAATTAAAATGGTATTTTAGACCTCAGTCCCACCTTCAGGTGCACTGAACACAGCCCATATTTCAATCATCCCCAGCAGATTCCCAGATTTTATGAGGGAAAAAAAAGAGCACCTGATCAGGATAAGAGAGAAAAACCCCAAATGGGCACTGAGGAAATGTGGAAATATCATCAATAAACCCCAAAATTAAACCAAACTCACCCAGCCAGGGCAGGGTTGGAGCTGGGTGATCCTGGGGGTCCCTTCCAAGCCAAACCATTCCAGGATTTTATGTTTTCACACATAAGAACAACCCCCAGACTCCACTGGAATTTCTGGTTAATATAAATATATAAAGCTGCATTTTATTATTATTTTTATTATTATTATTATTTCCCTCATTTTCAGTTCTCCTGACCTTCAGTTATGACACCAAATAATGTTATTAATTTATTAATAACCAATATTACTTAGAAATGTATAAACATTGCTCATTAAAACTTGAATCAACTACTGAAGAAACTACTCCAGCAATTAAACTTTTGGTGCTAAAAAGACTTTAAAATTTATAATTTAAGCCTGTTCTGCATGGGACAGTTCAGTCACTGCTGCTCTTAATAATTATTTAATGCTGATGTTATTGAGGGGTATTGGGGCTGAGATTCAATAGTTAATTGAGTATTTAAATAAATATATAAATACTATATATATCATTTTTAATATTTAATTGTTTGAATATTTAAATTAATATCTAAATACCATATGTATGATTTTAATATTTATTGTGATTATTTGAATATTTAAATAAATGTATAAATACTATCTACATAAAATTTTTGAATATTTAATTATTTGAGTATTTAAATATATAAATACTATATATATAATTTTTATTATTTAATGTAATTATTTGAATATTTAAATAAATATATAAATACTATCTATATAACATTTTTGAATATTCAATTATTTGAGTATTTAAATATATAAATACTATATATAATTTTTAATATTTAATGTAATTGTTTGAATATTTAAATAAATATATAAATACTATCTATATAACATTTTTGAATATTTAATTATTTGAGTATTTAAATATACATATAAATACTATATATAGTTTTTAATATTTACTTTAATTGTTTGAATATTTAAATTGATATATAAATACTATAAATAATTTTTTTAATAATTATTTGAGTATTTAAATAAATATATAAATACTATATATATAATTTTAAATATTTGATTTAATTATTTGAATATTTAAATAAATACATAAATACTATATATTTCCATTTTATTTCTACCTCTAAAAGTATTTGCATTGTTTGCTTGAAGCATTGACTGATCAGCCCACTTGGAGGACTTAAATGAGTGGATTTTTGACAGAGAAATAATTATTTTAGAGACCTACAGAAGGTCCAAGTGTGATATAAACCTGAAGCTGCTCAAAATACCTCCACTTAACTGAATATTTCCAGAAGTTCTATTGAAAAACTTTTCATAATGGAAGGTTTCTAATTTTTTTTTTGTAATGGTTTTAGTGCTCAAAGCAAATCCAGATTACTGAGATGTGATTTTGAACCAAAGTCTTAACCCTGGGCTTTATTTGGAAAGCAAAAGCATTAAAAACTATAAACACTGTCACAAAAAAAAAAAAGAGAATTTTTTTTGGCAGAGAAAGAATGAAAACCTTCAAAATATATGCAGGTGCCAATAATTAAAGTTTTACATTCCCATTAGGGAATATTTTGTCAGAAAAACCTACAAACACGTAAAAACACCTTTTTTGGAAAATCTCCTTTGAAAATGTTTTCTTTTTAATGTGATCTAAGAGGCTTAAAAAAAAGGTGAAGTAAAAGGATTACCAGGCATGTGGCTGAGGCAGGAAGAGATCAGCAGAAAAATGGAGATTATTTGTACAGAAAGTTTTGTAAAGGCTCCTGAGAAATCTGCTCAACTTCCTGCAAAGCAGAAATAATTCTTTAAGCACTCCAAAAACCCCCCAAAAATCCACCTGAGGATTATTTCAGTGGCAATTAAAAATGTCCAAAAGCAAGGCTCCTTTAACAGCTTTTATTCTCAGCTGAGTTCACAAAAGGTTTTTCTGCAGGGAAACCACACAAAGCTGAAGGAAAAGAAGAATTTGGGAGCTGGAATTGCCAGAATTCAGCTCATCTGCTTCTCCTGGGTTACACAACTCACCTTGCTGGGCTTTATCTTCAAGCACAAATATAACATTTCTAATTTTATTTTTTTAATAAATAATTGCTGAGAGTGTTTCCCAGCCAGTGAGGACACAGACAGGCTCAATTCCAATTTTGAGTGCATTTCCAGCAAGCTGAATTTCTTTAATAATTCAGTTTTCCAGCAAAGTTTTTCCCAGAGAAAAGCTGTTCCCATGACAGAGCTGCCTGCTTTCAGTTTCTCTATGAATTTAAGCTGTTGTTAATTATGGAAAACTTGCTGCTGCATTCATTAATTTCCAAAAATTCACAGATTAAGTAATTATCATAGAATCATCAAGGCTGGAAGTGATTTTCCCAGCATGGAAATAGGAGAAAATGTTGTCTAAAATATGGGAATAGGTCTAAAATGTGATTTTTAAACACCTAAAATGTCCCCAAGGGCCACATCCAAACACCTCTGGAGCACTGCCAGAGATGGGAGACTCCACCACCTCAAGAAATCTCAGAATTATTTCCAAGGAATTTAAGGAACTTGAGCAATTGTCTCCAAAAATCTCTCCTAGGTCTAAAAACCACTGATTTTCTAAGAAATTAAATTATTTGTGGGAACTCTTTGTGCTCCTCTTTGCCACTGCCCAAACAAAAGGTGCCCAGAGTGAAGGGGAGGCAATACCTGGGTGACAACCCCCTCAGCAAGAGGAATAAATGAAATTATTTTCATTCTTTAGCCCCCCTGTGCCAGAATTCTGACATTCAGCAGGGAAGTGTGGCACATCCCTTGGGAATTTGCTTTACCTGCTGCACTTGGCTTGGGTTTGACAGCACAAATTCCATAAAAAAAAAAAAACAAAAAACCAACCCTGAGTGTCCTCTGCTGACATAAAACGGCTCCTAAAAATGGAATATCACATGAGGAGGGTGGAAAAAATACTAAAACCTAATTGGAAATTAGCTACTGACACCTTTTTCTTAAACAAATGAGGAACACAGTTTTAAAAATAAATCTTGTCTGTGTGTTGGATGATGAAAAATTACAATTCCTCAAGCACACAATCGACACTGAAGCTCCCAAAAAGCTGCAGATCCAATGTAAAAAACAGTTGAGAAAAGCCAAATTTTAAGGTAATTTGCCAACTTGAAGATCAGAAAAAGGGGTTTATTTCTGGTAATTTCTTGTACTTCAATTAAAAAAACACAATTTAAAGGAATTCTTGAACTGTGCTTTAGAAAACTTGAAGAGTACTTGGGTGTTCTCTGGAAGATTTTGGGACTGATATTAAAAAAAAACATTTAAAACTTCCAATTCCTCAACTGGGGTTATCACCACCTCAAAAAAAAAAATTTTAAAAATTGAAAAGGAGGAAGAAGAGGAATATCCAAGCAGTATTTCCAGGACAAATCATGATTTGGGGAGGGCAGAACAGAAAGAGCTGTCAGTAGCTGTCTTGCCTCACCTTTGATTGGATCAACCCTCCCCAAATAGGGCAATCCAGGATTATTAAGGGGCCCCACTGAAGGGAAGAAATAAAAAAAAACCAATTTAACTCCAGAGAAAAGGTATTTTAGGAGTGTTCCATCAGCTGGGAAAAGCAGAACGTGCACAGAAGAGAACCAACCCAGTGTTTCACACCAAAATTCAGAGTATCCACAAGCACTGCATCATCATCACCAAATTCCACACCTTTGCTGCAGCAGTTTGAATTTCCTGTGCACATTCTGCACCAAACCAAGGGGATTTTCTTAAAATTCACCCCCTAAGCAAGTGCAGCCTTTTAAAATTACTTTGGAATCTTTCTCAGCTGCTCCAGACAGTGACATTTCCGTGTGACCACCACCCCCTCACACACCTGAGAGACAAAACTGCATTTCCTTGGACACCAGAACCACCAAACTGGCTACACCACGGGGCAATGCAGCATTTTCCTCTTTTTTTTTAATCTAACTTGGTTTTTCTTAAATCATCCAAATGCTGAGGGCACCTTCCACACCTCCAAAATCTGGGATGCAGCCTTAGGGCCTCGTTCCACTTTCCTCTCTCTGCACCTTCCTGACATTTGGCCAACAAAACAAATTAAAAACGTTGTCAGTCCATGTGTGTTCCTATAAAAGTCAAATTTCCAGCTTTAAAGAGTTATTGGCTCTTGCCAGCTCTGTAATTTTATTAACTGAAGCTAAATTATGTATTTCAGTGCTGGAATTCAGTGAGCAGACACCTAAAGTGATTTTTTATCTATTAAAACTCTGTGTGCACCTACCATGTTTGTAAGTCACCAAGTCCCAAGCACCTTCACCTGCCTCGTTTTTAAGTTTTGTTTTATTTATAAAACCTCAAGACTTCTCTTCCCTGCTGGAGATAGATATTTATTCCAGACAATTCTCCCATTCTTTACCTTAGAAATGTAATTTATGCAGTATCTGTCCACGTTGTTCTCCATGGTAAAGATAACAGAGTTTATGCTGAAATTATGAAATTCAATTTGTTACCACTGCCTAATTTTTCGAGTCCACTTTGTTTAATTCAAATCTGTTTAAAAACGAATCATCTCCTTCAGTATGGAAGGGTTTGGTAGCAAAACCAATGACAAAAAAAAAGGAAACCACAACATCAAGTGCACCAAACAAAACCTGAAGCACAAAGCTCAGGGCAGGGTGGTCCGAGGATATTTTATTTCACTTCTGTTTCATGCAAAGCTTTACCCTGGGCTATGGGTTCAGGAATCCAAGGAATTGAGGTAAAATGGGTGTTGGTGTTGAAAGCCCCAGAATCATGGAATCCAAGGTTGGAAAAGCCCTCAGAACCCATGGAATCCAAGCTGTGCTCAATCCCCACCTTGTCCCCAGCCCAGAGCTCTGAGTGCCACCTCCAGGTGACACCTCCAGGGATGGGCACTGCAAAGCTCCCTGGGCAGTTCCAAGGCCTGAGCTCCCTTTCCATGGGGAAATTCCTGCTGCTGGCCCAGCTGAGCCTCCCCTGGCCCAGCCTGAGGCCGGTTCCCTCTCCTCCTGTCCCTGTTCCAGGCAGCAGAGCCCGACCCCCCCGGCTCCACCCTCCGCTCCGGGAGTTGGGAGCGGGCTGGGCTCAGCCCCGGCCCGGGACGGGACTCCCGGCGCCGGGTCCCGGCAGGACCGAGGGGGCGGGCGGGGACGCGCAGCCACAGCCTCGCCCTCTCACCCCCCGCCCGCGACACCTCCCGAGGGGCGGAGGCGACCACAGAAAACAGCGACAGCCCCGGCCCCGCACGCCGCTCTCCCCTCACGGCTCCCGGCCCGGCTTACCCGGTACGGGCCGTCCTGGAAGACGCGCGGGTCCAGGTTGCAGGCGATGGTGGCGGTGGGCAGGTCCCGCAGCGCTACCGTCTCCATCTCGCGGTCAACGAAGCTCCACTCCGCGTCCGTCTCCTCCTCCTCCTCCTCGTCTCCTTCCTCCTCGTCTTCCCCGGGCGGCGGCGGCTGCTGGAGCGGCGGCTCCTCCATGGCCGGAGGCGAGCGGAGGCGGCCGCGACGGCGTCGTTGAGGCGGCTTCTCCCACCCCCCGCCCGCCATCTTGTTTCCTTAGCCCCCCGCCCCGCAGCAGCCAATGGGAAGCCGCCGCCGCGCCCTCCCGCGCCGTGTCAGCCAATAGGAAGCCGCCGCCGCCGCGGCAACAGGTGGCGGCCGAGGCCGCGTCCGCCATGTTGGGTGAGGGCAGCGCCGTGAGGGAGAGGCATGGATCCAACGGACAAAATAAACTATATATGTTTAAAATATACTATATTTACCGTCTATACTGTATATATAGTATATGTTGTATATGTAATAGACATACGCAATATATATAATATGCTATACATGAAAATTTACCGTCTATAGTACACCATATATATACACCCTATAGTGTGTGTACTGTACATAAAGTATATTTATACATTATACATAATATACTACCTATAAAAATATCCTGTGTACAGTATTCTCTATGCCTATGCAGTATGTATCTAATATACAGTATATAGTATATAAAAAGGTGGTTTATGTAACAATCTACTGTGTGCATATGTGGGAATATGTATAACATACAGTATATATAATACATATAAAATATGCTATGTATAATAATGTATACATATAATGTATGTATATATATACATATATACAATGTATATATGTATAAATAACTGTATATATGCTATATTATTGCTAGAGAGAACGACATGAACTCCACATCCCATCCCTGGAAGTGTTCAAGGCTTGGTTGGATGGAGCTCAGAGTGACCTGGTCTGTAATATAAATACTAAATATTTATATAAAAACACCAGATGAATATACAAATTCCTCGCTCAAAGTCTTCCAAGTCAGCTGAAAATTGCCACTGTGTGTGTTGTAATTCTCTTACCTGCCTTCAGGACAAGCTGACCCACCCTTGGTGTTCTGCTGGTTAGTCTGACCTAAGGAACATAGAGAAATATTTTTATTATATATTTATTCTATGCTTAGTATTTAATTGTACATACGCCTGTATCTATATAAAATATTTTATATAATATTATGCTTGGATTTATGTATTTATTTTTATATATACATAGCACCACCTTCCAGGGGAAGGCCCAGGAAGGAGCTTGAGAGGTGACAGAGGTTTTTAATGAAGTTTTTGTGACACTCACTCATCTCCAAACATCCCACACCAAATTTCCTCAGACTTTCTGATCACTTTGGAACCATTTCAGCCCTTTTTTTCAGAGGGATAAGCTAAATACAGGGTGGTTTTGTGATCACTTGTGCTAAGTGACATAAATCATGTTCTCAGATGCAGACAAACGATCTCTTAAAAGTAATTTCTCTGAGCAAGCCCCAAGTGTTTAATGCTAAATCCAGCCAAATTAAATCCATTTTTAACCACATTTTTTGCTTCCTGACAGGGCTGGTGACACTTTTCCTCTCTCTGGATTCTCTGCATCGGCAGCTCCCAGCCTCCTGTAGAAATTCCCCCTGAGCAACCCGAATGGAAATCTGCTGTTGCACGGAATTTAGAAAAAAAGAAATCCAGAAGCAAAACGTGCCAGCAATAAATTCCTGTCGCTGCAGGAATTTCCCTGGTAGGAAAACCACTGGGAAATAAATATTCATTGCCCACTGCTGGTTATTGCAATGCAGGTGTCAGATTTGAAGGGGAAAAAAAGACGATATTAATTATATTTTATGTAATTAATCGAGGCTAAAGGTCAGCTGAGATCATGCTCAGCGAGCCCTGCAGGGCTCCAGAGCCAAAGGACCTTTCTGCCCTAAGAGCTTAAAAGTTTTAAGCATTAATTTAGTCACAGACGTCAGAAAAAAATTAAATAAATAAACCCGAATCTCCCTAATCTGAGGATTTAATTGTTCATCCTTTCTTCTTGCATAGGAAGGGGACGCGACGGCCGCTTTTGACTGGAAGAGGTGGCGAGACAGGAAAATAAAAAAAGGATTTTCCCCGCAATGTTTGGAGGCGATCGTTGGCTGTAAGTGAGGGTGATTAACGCTAATGATTTACCCGCAGGAAAATGGAAAGGCTGAGTGGTGCCTGGAGCAGAGCCAGGGGAATGTTCCCAACACGGACACCACCATCTAGTGGCACCGGGAAAGCTCCAGGGATTCCCCCGGGGAGGTTTTTATGGCAGGGATCTGCCTCAAAAAAACAAACAAACAAAAAAAAAAATCTGCGTTTCTCAAGGGAGAAGCAGCTGGAAAAATTAAAATGAAATGAAATGAAATTAAATTAAATTAAATATAAAAATAAAAAATTACAAATAAAATTAAATTTAAATTAAAAATAAAATAAAATAAAATTTTAAAAAATTGAAAATAAAATAAAATAAAATAAATAATATAAATAATAAAAAATAAAATTAAAAGTTAAAATAAAATATAAAATATAAAAATAATAAAAATAATAAAAATAATAAAAATAAAATAAAATATAAACGTAATAAAAATAATAAAAATAAAATAAAATACTAAAATAAAAAAGAATAAAATAAATAAAAATAAAAATTAAAATAAAATATAAGCATAATAAAAATAATAAAAATAAAATAAAAGAATAAAATAAAAAATAAATAAATAAAAATAAAATTAAAATTAAAATAAAATATAAACATAATAAAAATAATAAAAATAAAATAAAATATTAAAATAAAAAGAATAAAATAAATAAAAATAAAATAAAAATTAAAATAAAATATAAGCATAATAAAAATAATAAAAAATAAAATAAAATATTAAAATAAAAAAGAATAAGATAAAATAAATTTTAAGAAGTAAAATAAAATAAAATAAAATAGAATTTTAAAAAAATATTTCATTATAACTAAATGGAGAGGGAATAAACATCACAGAACCGCAGAATTATCAAGGTGGGAAGAGACCTTAAGGATCATCCAGCAGCACCAGCATCACCCCAAACACTGTCCCCAAAGGCCACATGACCACTCTTTCCACGGATTTTTTTTTTCTAAAATCCAATCTGAACCTTTAGCTTGTGCTCCTACAGACATTTTGCTTTAGAGGCAAAGTTATGACATATTTTCAGCCAATACAGCTGGAAATAGTGAATGTAACTGGTGAATTCCTTGAATCCTGTTGATAAAAACACCAGCAGATATTAAAAAGTGATCTTAAAAAAAAAATAAAAAAAAAGAAGCTAACAAGAAACTGAAACCTGTGTTGTTTAAAGATGAACATTTTCCTTGGGGAGAGGTTTGGACCAGGTGTGAAACCACTTGTAGCAGCTTTAAAAGGAAAACAAAAAACCATTCCTGAGATGTTTTCAGGGCTGGATCTGCTTAGCTGAGCAAAAAGAATGGTGAGGAGAGGCTCCAGCTAAACGTGGAGCACTGGGAGAGATTTTGTCACAGAACAAGAACAAATGGTGTATTCTTGTGAACACCAGTGATTAAGCAGATTTCAGCAAGAAATAAAACACAACTTCAACAACACTTAACATCAGAATAAACTGTTAACTGAGGCTGGGGATTTCCTTTATGTCTGCTTTCTTTTGGAGGGCATGTGCTTTGCTCAAAGTAAAGTTAAACTAAAGTGTTGAGATTTTGGGTGCTTGATAAACTGATTTTCAGTGTCTGGCTTGTGCTGGAGAGGCTCAGACCTCTGTCTGGGGGAGATGGTGGAGGGGAACAACCTGTCTGAGAGGAATGGGCTGCTTGGGACATGAAAAGCACCTCCAAAAGGTAAAGGGCAGACTTTGCTGGATAGGATTTTTAGTGAAATATCCCAGGAAATGAGGCTCTCAGGAGGGATGCAGTGACACAAGTGAACGACACTCACACACTGAGATGTCCAAGGCAAAAAAGAGGCAGGTTATTTACAGACCTTGATATTTATAGAATTCCAGCAGTGACCATGGGTTGGAGGGAGAAAATTGTCCTCTCCAACCACACTGGTCAACCCAACAGCCCATTAATGCTCTCCTCCTCCAGAAAGGAATGCAAAACAATCATTATTGACATGAAAAGTGCGTGTGAAGCTCCATCACAAAAAGTAAAACATCAGCAGGCTGAAAGAACTTTAGGGAAACTTTAGAAGAGCAGGGGGACAATGCAGCAAACAGGAGGCAAAGCCCTTTGGGCAGCCTGTGCAGGAGGCACTGACTGCAAAGGTCAAAGCAGGAGTTGTCCCAGGGCAGGGAGGAATCACAGATCATGGAGTGGTTTGGGATGGAAAGGACCTTAAAACTCATCCAGATCCATGGCAGGGACACCTCCCACTGCCCCAGGCTGCTCCCAGCCCCAGTGGCCAACCTGGCCTTGGGCACTGCCAGGGATCCAGGGGCAGCCACAGCTGCTCTGGGAATTCCATCCCAGCCCCTCCCCACCTTCCCAGGGAGGAAATTTTTCCTGATATCTGATCTAAACCTGTAATTTTTCAGTTTGAGGTCATCCCCTGGCTCCTGTCCCTCCAGCCCTTGGCAATTGTCTCTCTCCAGGTTCCCTGGGGCTCCTTCAGGCCCTGCAAGGCCACCCTGAGCTCAGCCCAAAGCTTCTCCTCTCCAGGCTGAACAATCCCAGCTCTGCCAGCCTTTCCTCCCAGCAGAGCTGCTCCATCCCTCTGCTCATCCTGCTGCCTCCTCTGGCCTCTCTCCCTGTGCTGGGCCCCAGGGCTGGGGCAGCTCTGCAGGTGCTCTCACCTGAGGGGACACAGGGGCACAATCCCAATCCCTTTCCTGCTGCTCTCACATCCCTGGTGGAGATCAGAACCCCCAGATCTTTCCCCCAGGGCTGCTCCCAGTCCCTGCTCGCCCCTGGGATTGTCCCAAACCAGGAGCATCCCCCGGCACAGGGACTCGTGGAACTCCCTGAGGTCCTGTGAGCCACTTCTAATGAAAGATGGAAATAAAAACCAAAACGCCATTCAACAAAACCAGCACAGTGGAGTTCGGTTTTTCCTGCCCTGGCGTTGGGAGGAGGCTGAGGCTCTTCAGGAGGGTTGGGAGAGGCAGAGAGCACAAAGCTCCTGTCCCCGATCCAGCCGGGCGGCTTTGTTCAGTGCTATCAGCACAATCTCTTCTCTCTCACAGCTCTCTCCCTCCTCCCGTGGCTGGCTCTGCTCCTTCCCGTCCCCGGGGAGCAGCTCTGGATTCCTTTCCCTCTGTTCCCGTGCTGCCGGGACATGCTGCACTCCCCGAGGTCGCTGCCACCCTTGGGTGCCCCCCCAGATCTGCGAGATCCGTTCTCATCGCAGGTTACCCTGCTCCTCCTCCCGATTTTCCAACTCTGCCCCGGCAAATCGGCTCCTAAACGAGGCAGGAAAGAGAA